>SZWC01005807.1:38768-86517 GCA_023375785.1 Penium margaritaceum | reverse complement strand
AGAGAGAGCGAGAGAGAGAGAGAGAGAGAGAGAGAGAGAGAAGAAGAAGAAGAAGAAGAAGAAGAAGAAGAAGAAGAAGAAGAAGAAGAAGATGGAAAAGGGGGGAGAAAAAAAAAGGGCCTGACAAAGCAACACAATTTGAGCAGGCTGATGTAATTAAAAGCAGTGCAAGCATGTCACAACAATGATTCAGCTAGGGGAGCCTCGCAACAGTCTCAGAAAAAGAAGTTGCTGGGAGGAGTGGCAGCTAAATGAAAGCAGCATAAGTCACAGCATATTCCTTGCAACCTGCGTACCAGCATGCGGTGCACTGCAACGTCAGCTGCTCAGAAACCGCCCAAAAATACATGTTTTTTGGGTTTGACTCGTTGCACACTCATCGAAACGAGGTGTTGTTTTTTCTGGTGCAATGAGCTCTAAGCAACAGATTCTCACACACATGGGTCACAAGCATGTAGAAGGAGCAGACATGTAAAAAACATGGAAAACGGGGCGACCGGCCACTCGGCCTAGGAAATCATGTTGGCTATAGGGAAGATAACAAAGAACACAAGTGCGGCAAGTCATCACAGCTGTATAGCAGCTGCCGGTCAGTGGTTGACCGTGTGTGACTCAGATAGGCCAACTGCGGCCTCACCCCTTCGACGGCTACTTGTCAGCTCCAGCTGGGGCTGCATCAGAGATTGTTTGTGCAAGTATGGACACAACCCAGTAATCATAGTCAACTATACTCATATGGAGCGGGGACGCCACAGAATCTAACACTCCCCCATGACCCGATGGTGACCATGTCACTGAACGTACGTAAATGACACGAGAGCACGATAGAGTTCTCATCGAGACATTCACACCAACCAAGCACCCTCTCACATGGGGCGTAGCATGAAGAAACGAATGGTCACTCAAAACTTTCTAGGCGCCAACGTCTTGGTCAAGAAGTTAGCCCGCTGAACATTCGTGTCAACCCAGATGACAGGGATCACTTACGTCTGCACCAAGTCACGCAAAAACTGATGCTCTAAAGCAATTTGCTTTTGTGTGCATGAAACACACCGGAATTTTCAAAAAATGCGAGAGCACAGCGGTTGCAATTGCACAGGACAATGCACAGCAAAGACATATGCAAGTGCAGCTACCACAGAGCCTCAGTGTTCCCTACTCATAGTGTGCAATGAACTCTGCCTTCAATGAGCTACAAGCAATGCACCCCTACTTCCCACTGATCCATGCCAGTGTCGTGCTACCCAGTAGGAACACATACCCAGTCGTACTCCTCCTGTTAGGACTCTAGGCCCAGTCATTGTGTGTGTAGATGTCAATACTACAGACCACGAAGAACTCCCGATGGAAATAGAGCCCGAGATACAGAGTGGAAACCATGTACCATACCACAGGCACAGCTGCATGCACGGCTGCACACCGAATCCGATTCGCGAATCCAAGCCTGGATTCAGATTCGTGAGTCCGAATCCAAGGGTGGATTCGGATTCGCGAATCCGAGACCCGGATTCGCGAATCCTGTCAGATTCGTGAATCCAACGAATCCATCCAACATTTTGTACAAGGATTATTTGTTCACTCTCCATAGTGGCTTTGCATTTCATATGTTGATGGACAAGATGCATTCATAATGTGGCTTCTGTAATTATACATCACATTCGCCAACATACTTCCTTCTGCATCACAATAAACTTCAAACAACTTCATCCAAAAAGAGCACTTCTCAACAGGTTCAGAAAACACACTGTTTGAACATGTCCTCTTGCATGACGGCATGCCTGCCATGTCCACTAGAATGCATGACAGCATGCCTGCCCTGACTACTTGCCCTAACTTATTCACTGCATGGTGGCACGCCTGCCTCACCATCCATTGCTCATGCTGCTCCAATGTGAACACCACCAGCAACCCCACTAGGTTCTGTAATGTCCTGCCCAAGCCCTTCCATGTCTGCAATGTCATCATCTTCATCCTCTCCATCCGCATCGTCGCCATTTTCCTGCAAAGCCACATGTGCTGCACGACACAAGAGGTTCACACGCTGCTCTTCGGCTTCCAGTTCTGGAGCTACTGCTCCCGAGGGAGCAACGGGAAAGTCTGCGAGTGCAGGATCATTCACCCAGGATTTCAGCAGCATGAGATTTTCAATTGTCAGGTTGATGAGGTTCTGTCTGAAGTCTGTGATGACATGGCGGCCGAGAGAAAATAGCCGCTCAGATGGTGTACTCGTTGCCGGGACTGCAAACAGGTCCAGGGCAGCAAGGTGGAAGGTTGGGAATGCATTCTTGTGCTTCCTCAGGTGCTTCAGAACGTTGCACGACCGACCCTTCTTCTCCTCCTTGGCCCACGCTTCTACCTCGAGCTCCAGTGAGCTTGGCTGTGCCTGCACTTGGACCTGGTCGTCCTCAGCAAACATGTCGGCTGCTGCATCCTCCAGTGCAGCCTCCAGCAGGGTCTGGTTCTGGTTGATGCGCTGGCTTCGGCGTGGTGCCGACGTGACAGTATCTCGGTTCTGTTGTGACGTCTCTGCATACATGAACACATGGAATGCAGGGTTAGCTATTCATTCAGCACAGTGCGAGGAGAAAAAACTGAGTGGTCCACCATTCAACCATCACCTGCTGGTGTTCCCGCGGATGATGATGCTGCTGTAGCAACCTAACCCTGGCTCGGTGTCACCGATATTGACTGCACTGCCACGTCACCCGCTGCTCCCTCCAGCGCTGCTGCTGCTGCCTCCTCTGCCTCCCTTCTCTGCTGCACTTTGTCGTTGTAGTTGCGCAGCAAGTCAACCACCTTGAGCTGCAGGTCTGCAGCTGTATTGATGCCGACCTTGGGGTGCACACGCTCGTAGTAGCGCAGCCAAAACCGCGGATCGCATGCTGTTGCGAGCACATGTCACTCAGTCAAGAGTTTCACGTACTTGTCCAGCTTGGCGATGGTTGCAATAATGCCATCCTTGAGCTCCAGAAGCAACTGTTCTTTGCAGTCCAGCCGGCCAGCATTCCCCCTACGCTTGCTTTTCCTCTCTGCTGCAAGTGCCTTCACCAACCAGCCCTGCATCTTCTCCAGCAGCAACGCGTAGAAAGGGATGACGAGCGACAACGTTGGGTAAGTCGAACCTGAGATATTGTCGGTGAAGCTCTTGAACGGTTTGAGTATGACCGTGACCTGGGCAATGAGCTCCCAGTCATCGAAAATTGGCTTCAGAGCTGCACCGTCACGGCCGAAGTCTGTCAGCCACCCCTCCAGGACCTCCTTCAGGCCGATGACGCGCTCGCACATGTCGAGCGCGCTATTCCACCTCGTCTCTGTGTCGAGGTGGAGGGACAGGTACTTCACGCCCGCTTCCTTCGCAGCCTCCATCAACGACTCCTCACGAGTTGGTGTCCTTGTGACAAAGACCGCGATTGCACGGACTTGCTGGAGAATGGCAGCGATCCTCGTCTGCTTGAGTAGATCGCCCACGGCAAGGTTGATGATGTGCCTCAGGCATCGTATGTGGCCAGCCTTCTCAAAGGAGTCGTGTGGTACAAGGTGCTGGTCAATCATCGTGTCATTGGTTGACTCGTTGTCGACCGTGAGACAGAAAAATCTGTCCCACAATCCCCACTGCTGCAAGGCGTTCTTGAGCTGGTACAGGTTCTCTGCTGTGGCACCGCGGGCGATGGCACGGAAGGCCAGTGCGATGGCCCGGATTTTGTAGTTGTGGTCAATCCAGTGGCTGGTGACACCCAGATACTTTGTGTTGTTGATAGCCTTCCAGCCGTCAGTGGTGAAGCTGATCGCGTTGGTCACGGAACCGAGGAGGATCTTGATGCGTGCGCGGTAGGCAGGAGCAGCCAGGCGGATGAGGCGCGCGAAAGTCATGCGCCCGGGGAGAGCGGCTGCTGGATTCGCGTGGGCAAAAGCCTTGGCAAGCCAGAAAGAGTCCATGGAGTTGAAGGACAAGTTTTTGTCCACGAGGTGCTTCCAGATCAGGCACAAAAAGTACTTCTTCTTGAACACGAGACCCACTCCAGCAGCACCCCAGGACACGGGGGCATTCTCAGGGTTGGCAGCTGCCGCCTCGGTGTCTGCTTCCGCGGCTGCCATCCGTGCATCATCAAGTTTGTTGGCTGCCACCATGGCCTTGAGTTGGGTGTGCCGCTCCTTGTGATCCTTTCTGAGATGCTTCCACATTGCCGAGGTAGCCCCATCCTTGCAGCTGATGGTCACGGGGTTGTTAGGGTGTCTGGTGCAAAGGAGGCACGTGGTGCGGTTGGAGTTGTTGCAGACTTTCTTGAAACAACCCCACACGACTGAGTCTCTCCGCTTGCGCTTGTCGCCAATCTGCTCCTCCTCCTCAACCTCATCGTCAGAGTCAGTTGTCGGGTCATCCTGAACAACAGGAACAACAGTGGTGTCTCCCTCGCCGGCCATGGTACCGACGTTCTCATCGAACGATCAAACTGACTCTAGGAGCGGATCTCTGCCACACTTTTGAGTGGACATGATTCCTGTCTACGTACTTTGCATCGCAAGGTACACTGTGTACGGGTGTACTGGAAATATGTTGAACGGCTGGGTGTGAATCTGTCGGATCGCCGCAGAGACGTCCACAGTCCAGCCATACATGTCACCACGTGGTGAAGCACGTCCCCAGATTGACAGGACCTCGAAAACGGTGGATTTCATTGTACAGGTGTGGTAACATACACGTGGTTACTTGTCAATCTCTTAGCATGTTTTTTACCAATAGCAGGCCATGTTGTGATTTCGATGGTCGGATGCATGCCACATGGTGACATGCACCAGCGGTTCGATCGTTGGAGCGAATCTCCCGTAGAATGGGAATGTCGGCATCCAACATTCGGACGTCCGAACTTTAATCTTTGGCGCATGCGCCGCGGTCAAGCGTACTTCGAATTCCCATCTTTCGGATTTGAGCTGGTCTCAATGTGTATTTACAGACCGAGGCCTCCTGGAGGACTCAGCCTGGATTCGACCATAGGATTCGTGAATTCCAAACAAGATCCAAGGGTGGATCCGGATTCGTGAATCCGGATTCGGATTCGATATTCGTAAACCAGATTCACGAATCCTTGGATTCGTGTGCACCCTTAGCTGCATGCACGGCTGTCACTCGTGGACATTGTAAGAATTGTGCAAGGAGGTTGAATGCGAAGGCAATACTGGGCTGGTGGTCGTGGCCAATTACATCAATGGGCCAATGATGCACAGGTAAAAGGTCATGTCCAATGTCTTCCATGATTGCGCTGGATCATCAACCTTCAGTGCATCCTATCCATCCAATGAGATACGGATGGAGGCTCTTGGGACAAAGGCCATCAGGTCTGAAAAGTGCTCCCCAACAATCTAAGAATGTTGTTCTTGGTGAAGCAGCAATATCTTTCACCTACTATCACGAAAGCTCATCCCTAGGAAGACTGTACTGTGCCCCAGGTTCTACATCCTATGAGTCGATTGGAGGAATGTCTTGACCTCCTTTTTAGCTTCCAAGGATGAAGACGTGATTAAGAGGTCTCCCTCGTAGACCAGGATAGCGGTCACAGGGCGAGGTTTCTAATGCAGGAAGAGTGATGGGTCTGCCTTGCTCTGTACATGCCTTGCTCGTTGCCTTGTGATGTTCTAGTTCCAGTACCACGGTAACTTCTCAAGAACATACAAGGTTTTGCGGAGGTGCCACCTTCAGTGGTTTTCTCAAATCCAGGAGACTAGACCATGTGAACCTCCTTGTTCAGTATCCCATAGAAAAAATGTGATGTTCACATCCATAGGATGGAGCTTAATATCTTCCTATGCCGCAACACCCAAGAGTGTGTAGGCCATGGTCATGCACCCAACAGCAGTGTTGGTGTAGTCGACAAATTCAACCTGCAAAAAACCCTTTGCCCTCAGGCGAGCCTTATAGTGATCCCATGAGCCATTTGCCTTCACCTTCTTGCAGAAGACACACTTGGCCTACAAGGCCTTCCGTGCAGGAAGGAGGTTAATGAGCTCGTAGACATCGTGCACCCTAATGACACTCGGATTTTCTTTGCAAGCTGGATGCCGGAGTCCTGTGTCCTCATTTGAGAGTGCCTCCTTCAACGTGCCTGGGTCAAGCAAAGGAGAGGGAGAACTTCAAGTGGTCAAGGCACTCTCATCTAGTGTGGGTTGGATCTTGACCAAGTCGGAGGAAGCATGGCAGACAACAGAGAACTTGTGGAAGACCAACTCATGGCCAGACAGACATGTTGGCTGCACCTCTAAGGTCCCCTGAACGATAAGCCCAAGGACCTTATTACATGGGTCACCGCTCTGGATGTTGCGAGTTGATGGTCTGGGCATGGAGGTGGAGAACAGCTACGCCCCGGGTTGCAATGTGAGTAGGTGGACACTAGTAAACCAGGCTCTCACCTCAGGCCTGGGAGCAGGAAAAGGTGGGGCGGAGACCGACTCAGGAGACAATGCATGGGCAGGCTCAAAGCGGGCAGGCACTGATGAGGTGGATACCGAATCGCAAGCAGGTGCAGACATATGAGGCGACATGGGCACGGGCTCAAGCAAGGGTGTTGAAATAGACACAGCAGCCGGCAAGGGCGCGAGTGCAGGCACAGAGTCAATCATTGGTGCAATCACATACGGAACCGACAAGTACACAGACCCAACAGTCCAAATGAAAATGTCTAGGACAACCAGCGATGTGCTGATAGTTGGGTAGGAATTGCGAGACCCATCCATTGGGAATCCACACAAGTAGGGGTGCGTTCAGAGGACAGGAAAAGAATACCAGCAAGATCCAGGTAAGTGAGAGCCCTAAATAAGAGGGATTTACAAAAATAGACAATGGGGAGATGGTTGGGATCCCAAAAGTTCCAAGCCTGTGACCGCAGGGTGAGCTTGTTGTCCTGCTCGTGCTCGGTGAACCAAACATAGGCAAGGGAGTCCTTGACACACACAAGACGGAGTACAACATAATGGTCAAGCCAGAGCGCGTACAGCATGAAATAGTCCGGCAGGGGATCGTGCATTACGTGGTTCTAGGCCCATGTCATGTGTATACACAGTGGCAAATTCAAGAGAGTGCTCAACACAAAGGGACATCATCATCTGTGCTCTCGAGATCACAGATGAAGCAAGAAAAAAAATACAGAAGGCCAAATGGACCATAAAACCAGATAACCTCAAACTTCTGGACAGGCAGGGTCTGACTGCACCTCATGTGCATGGACCAAACAAACCCAAAAAAATTGAAGAAGACAAAGACAAAGCGACGACGGGCCATGTGATGTGTGGCACCGGACTTAATGATGGAGGTGGCACTCGTCTCACGATCTGATGTTGTCAATAAGAAGCATGCCATGGAACAATCAGACTATGCCTGAAGCTTGGCAGACAGATCAGTAAAGCAACAGAGCATGCATGGTTCTGACACGTCGACCCACGCTGTGACATCAGGCTGAGCATCATCATCACACCAAGGGTGATCCCCCTCACAGGCTTCAACATGAGCCTCAGCCTCAGCATCACATCCAAATCAAGCCCCTCCGCAATCCTCATTTTTGGTTGAAAACACGTGACCAGCTTTCAGTGATTCACTGGCCAGTGCCATCATACTTGCACCTCCTTGGAGACAAAGTGCCAGAAAGGGACGGAGCTCCACAATGGTGTGATTCCAAGGATCTTGGTCGTTGTTGCCCAAGTAGATTCAGGCTGGGATGGTCGCAGCATGACCTGCCTAAGAGAAGGTGGAGATGGTACGCTATGTGTGTGCCTCCTAGAGACTGCAAGTGAGCTTACACTAATCCACAGGTAGCTTGGTGTATTCAGTGTACCAGTAAGACCTCCAATAGCAGTGGAAAGACTGTCCACTGCCACTGTCCACGGGAGCCCTCTGTCCCCTTGTTGCATCCCTTATTCCTCTTCTCCTAGGTGGAGGCTGCAAGGTTCTGACCCAGAGGAGGAGGAGCAGGAGGAGTGAAGGAGGAGGCGAGGGAGTCGCCTCCACTACTCTAACAATGGTGCCGGCCTGGTGTGTTTGAGCAGCCTCATAGTGGAACTCCGCTCCAAGTAGCAGTGCGAGGGCCAAAAGAGCAGCTCCCACCAGTCCAGAAGGACCTCCAGTGCATCGGTATTGAAGTCAGCAAACATGGCAGCAAAGTCCAGGGACGCCCCGAGCATGATGGTGGCGAGGGTCCAATACTGTGATGGCCCCAGCCTCCCCAGCTTGGAGTACAGGTTCATGGTATGCCTCTCTTTGTCCCCTACTGACTCAGAAAACCCCCTAATGAAGGGTGTTGAACTCGACAATGTGACGCAAGCTAGTCGCCTATGTCTCCAAAGAAAACAAAGTTAGTGCCAGCTCCCAACCTCCATGCAGGTCTTCGACGGTGTTTCTACTACCATTTTTTCTGCAAACGCTACCGCTGCTTTCACCATTTCTACTGTTAGCCCAGCTTCCACTGCTGCAGTTGCTGCTGCCGCTGCCGCCGCTACTGCTACCACTGCTTCTGCCACTGTCATTGCCACTGCAGCTGCGACCGCTGCCGCTGACACCGCGGTTGCTGCCACAGTTGTTGCTGCTGTTGTTTCTGAAGTCGCGGTCGTTGAAGTTGTTTCTGAAACGGCAGCCAATACTGCTGCCACAGCTGCTCCTGTTTCTTTGGCCACTGCTGTAGTTGCTGTTGTTGATACGGAAGAAGCCCCAGTAATTGATGCTTCTAGGAAAGCCGCAGCTACTTTCCCGGCTGTTATGATGGCCATGAATGCTGCCGCAGCTACTTGTGCTGCTGCTACACTTGCTATGGCTACATTTGGTACAGTTGTGCGTGCAGATGTTTTGTGCATAGCTATTGCATGCGTTAATGTTGCATTCTTTGCGGCTTCTTAAATGCTGCTCCCACCCACGTAGCTGCTGCGTACTTCATAGCTACTGTTGCAGCTGTGTCTTTGGTTTGTAGATCAAAATGAAATGGCTCGCTACTCTGATACCATGATAGACTACATGGCAAAGTCCTAGCCCTGATGTGCTGGCTGAGCAATGATGTCTCAGGAAGCTGAAGCAATGGCAAGCAATGAAAGCAGGTCAGAAAAGTGATTGAGCTAGGGGAGATACACACTAGTGAGCGACCAGTCTGAGGAGAGTACAAGCAATGGTGTAGTGGCCATCAGGTGCAAAATTCTTCTCAAATTTGGCCTAAGGAACCTGTGAGACCCCCCCCCCCCCCCCCCCCCCCCTTGGAATTTGATCGTGCTCTGAACTGCTTGAGTTAGCCATCAGGCTTCAGATTCTGGGGTAAAATTGGGAATTTCTTTGCATTGCAGCCTGGCCACAAGTCAACCGACTTGAAGAAATCATGCTTATCAAGTGTGCAAAGCTCCTCTTGCATTGATTGGTCCTAGTACATCTCTGTAGTCCGTTAAGGGCCTTCGTACCAGGTTTACCACTCTGAACCTTGCAAGTGAAACGCCTGGGCACCAATTCAGCCATCCGCTGAGCCCTAGAGGCTAGTGGTCAAAGACAAACACCGGGCTCATAGAGTGGCCCTATGCTAAAGTGCTCACCTTGGACTGCCAAGAAGACTGTAGGGCCACAACCATAAGTGATGCGGGCTCACAGGGAAGGAGAGAGTGTGCAGGTTGAGGCATAGGACAAGGTACGCCAGAAGGGATTGGCACTGGCACAGAAGTAGGTTTACTAGAGGGGACTGACACTGGCTTGAGAGCAGGTGTCCTAGAGGGGACTTAAATTAGCTCAGGAGAAGGTGTGCCAGAAGGACTGACATTGGCTAGGGCGCATGTGTGCTAGAGGGGTCTATCAATGGTGCGGGAGCAGGTGTGCCAGAGGGCACCGACAAAGCAACTAGACCCACAACTAAGATGGGAGGATCGCCAGGCCTTCTAGCACGCCAAAATGTCAAGAAAGGCAGACATGCAACCCCGAGGTGATGCCTTTGACCCCGCCTGGTCCTTGGTGTACAAGACGTAGGCTAGAGATCCCCTAATGTGCACGAGACGGAGATCAACACGATGGCCAAACTACATCTCCTATGGCGTGACATGGTCCGAAAGAGGTCCATGCAGTAGGTGGTTGTAGATCCAAAAAAATGCACAGCCCTCAAAGGCATAGGAATCTTGGCACTCAGACTGCATGGCGTGGATTGCATTATTCATGGTGTGGTTCAAGCGCTCAGACACACCCTTCCGTTGTGGTGAAGCAGGAGTAGAGAGATAGTGAAAGACACCATGCACAGCAAAACAATTGTCGATCTCGCATAAAACCTCGTCAACACGATCCAAGCAGACCATGTGAAGAATATGAAGAGACTGGCGTTCAGCCATCACCAGCCACAAGTGGACCGCCAGGGTGGCATCAATCTTATGGCAAAGGCTACAAAACACCACAACAGAGTGAATTCATCAGTAACATATCTCCCCCAATCTAAGAGAGACGTGTTAGGGGGAGGACTGAGAAGGTCCGAGTGGACCAACTTTAGTGGACGCATTGCTCAAAAAAGTGGATTGAGGTTAAGTGCAGCGATGCACCTTACCCTGAACACAGAAGCAAAAGTTGGTCTAGGAAAGCTTCTTGAAGGAATTTGCGTCAAGAACAAGGGCTGGCTGAGTCCAAATGATCTTGGGCATAGTTCACGTGTTCACATGGCACAGGGGATGATGCAGCAAACTCTCATATTTTGAGGAGAATGTACTAGTGACAAACACACGTGCAAAATCAAGGGAAGGAAAAAAGGTAGAGGGAGTGTAACAAGACACACGATACAAGTCATCTGAAACTGAGGCACAAAAGAGAAAAACACGTGTATCTAGAGCAGTCAATGTGGAAGGGTCAGCATAGTGCTCAACAGAGAGACATGTCCTAGTGGAAGCATGAACAGAGAGGAGGCTGAGCTCAAGAGAGGCAACAAAGAGCACATAAAAAATATACAAGGTGCCAGACGGACCATCAAAACACACCACCCCAACGCCCTCGACAGGCAACGACTGACTCGATCCTATGTGGAGAACCGAACTGACGTGATGGGACTGAGCATTACAAAGTCACTACGGATCATATGATGGGTGGCACTGGAGTCAATGATCCAAGTGCCACTTGCCTCATAACCTGTCTTCGACACAGAGAAATGGGCCACAAAGTACTGTGCCTCTGTTAGACACATATAAAAGGGCTCAGAACAGCGACAAACATCACAAATCTCTCACTCCTCTAGCCAGTCAGTGCTACAAGGTCCATCCTTATTACAAGCTGGCTCAACTCATCCACAAGCATCATCACTAATATGTCTATGGACCACCCGGCTGTGAAAACACGGTTACACCTGCTTGCGTACCCAGCACCTGCAGCTGATAAAGCTCTGTAATGGTGCACTCGATTATCAATTGGAGCTGCAAAAGGCTAGGCTATTGTTGAGGTCGTTGTACGCCCCGTCTGGGTCGTGCTGGTAGCAGTCCGCTGAGCGTGTGCGGCCTGAAGCCCACGTGTCATCCAGCTCCAGTCCAGGGACTGAAATCACTCTGTGTACCAATGAGCGCCTCCTCAGTTGGAGCAATGGACAAGGCATCCACTGTCATTACTCCTTGGCTGCTCCTATTCCTGTTGCTGGCCCGCACCGCCAGTTTCTTTTTCCCATTCTTCCCCTTTGTGGCGGCTGCCACACCCTGATCTAAACTTAGATCAGGGTGTGGGGCAGCACACCCTGATCACTCTTCCCCAGGAAGCCGGGGAAGAGGGTGAGGAAAGAAGAGGAGGAAGGGAGGTGTCATTGGGGATGGAGTCGCCCCCGCCACCAAATGGCTCACCTGATGTACCTGAGCAGCCTCCCTAGCTCCCGTCACTGGACTGGAGATAGTACTGGCGAATTCAAGGAAGTAGCGTAAGGGTCTAAGACAGCTCAATGAGGATAGGACAATCGGAGACAATGAAGAGGCTGTTGTACTCCATGTGCGCACCGAACATGATGGTGTTGACTGCCCATGGCTTTGACCCTTTTCCAGTGCCAAGCCAACTGTAGATGCACATCTTGCGGCGCCAGTACGCTGCTACCAAATCCAATTATCCTTGGCGCATAGATTGGAACTCTCTGAGACAAACAGCCCTTGTCGCGTGATATTGTACAGCAAACAAGGTCAGGGCCAAATCCCACCCACGATGAAGGGTCGACCCCGTCCCAGGTGTGCCTATGAAGGGATGGAAATCTATGGCCATCTCCTAGGGAAAAACGTAGAGCACACTACACATAGCTCTTCCAGTTACAACGGAGTGCTTCTAGCACCACCCAATGGACTGATTCCGACACCACACATAGCTCTTGCACACCACACATAGCACTTGCCTGAGTCTGGTAGTCGTCGGCAGTCTGGTACACTTCAGATAGTGGTGCCAGACCCACTTTACGTCAACCCACACTTGGAAGAAGGCCTCCGAGTAGACAAACCTAGCATCACCCTCGTAGCAGGGTGGCGACGCCTCAAAGTCCTTTGGCCACCGCTCTGTGAGGAGGACAACCTCAGGCACTTGGATGGGCATCCACGGATTATGTAGTCCATAGAAGAAGAGACCAATCACCCGTCAAAACATGTATGACCAATCACCATACCCCTGAAACTGTGAATCAACAAGTGTGTTGGGAAGTGAGCATATCACTGAAAATGGAATTCTAACTAAAACTAGTACGCGTGTTTATAATCCATAACAACTGAAACCTATAATAGTGAATTTATGTATGGGATCTAATTACATGAATTGATGTTCATGATTGGTACAATATGTTTGCATACAAGAATACACATAAACATGTATGACCAATCACCACACCCCTGAAACTGTGAATCAACAAGTGTATTGGGAAGTGAGCATATCACTGAACATGGAATTCTAACTAAAACTAATACGCATGTTTTTCTTCCATAACAACTGACACCTATAATAGTGTAAAGGATTCGATGGAATCCTTGACCGACTAGGCCAAAACCGCGGTGCTTGAGGGTCTCCGACCCTCAAGCCATCCCGTCTCACCGCCCACAGTCCCAGGTGACCCTGCTCGAGCCACGTGGCTCCTTTGACCGGTCGGCGTGGCACTGCCACGCTACACTCCCCCCCACTAGGAGTGAGAGCCGCCTCGGCATCTCCGGTAATCCCCCGACATGAGATTTAAGCCCTGGAGCTCTGATACCGATGTAATGGATTCGACGGAATCCTTGACCGACTAGGCCAAAACCGCGGTGCTTGAGGGTCTCCGACCCTCAAGCCATCCCGTCTCACTGCCACAGTCCCAGGTGACCCCGCTCGAGCCACGTGGCTCCTTCGACCGGTCGGCGTGGCACTGCCACGCTACAAATAATGAATGTATATATGAGCTCTAATTACATGAATTGATGTTCATGATTTGTAAAATGTGTTTTCATACAAGAATACACTTTTTTAATGTGCAAATTGTTGAGTGTATAAATCTAGGGTGATTAACTATAATCCGTCTCAAGGGAGTGTGACATACCGGTGCCACCAAGGCACCCGCGAGTGTGTGTTGTCAGTTGAGGTGTACCTGATCCAGCTTCATGCACATCTCGCATGTACATGCAGCCACATCCTCCTCCTCTAAATCCTGCTCCTCAGGTGCCTACTATTAAAAAGCGGAGTCAGTAGATGAAGTCAGTTGGCCCTATGGTGTAGATCCGGCTGTGCCATGTGGAGTCTGTTACAGTTTGGCCAGCCTCTGCAGTAAGGTCTAGATGTCCATAAAAACATAGGACTCTTCCTGCTGCCGGTGCTCAATCTCATCCGGCACTTGTCACAGTTGGAGCGTCATTAGGAATGGGCTCGGCTGCAAGACACTCGAGCTCAGTGGCCTTGACCTCCCTGAAGATGTCGGACAGTTCAGGGATGAGGCCGTTGACGATGGAGAGGAATGCAGGGAGCTGCACGTGTGCTGCCTTGCCCAGATAACGCAGTAGGTGGAGGCTGCGATCCCAGTAGGCATTGGCACCTAATTAGCACATGGACAGCATGTTGTACTAGACTGTGGGGACACTCTGTGCTGCATACCTTGTGATAGTGGTGTGACGTGTAATGAGAACGTAAGCACAAACAGGGTCAGCAGGCGTAGGGCATGCTATGTCGGCGTCGTAGGACCCGATCTCATCAGTGAGATCATCGAGTCCAGCACGAATGAGTGCACAAACAGCACGGGTAGACTCAGCATCGATTGTAACAAAGAGATGGATGACTGAGGGATTTGGTTCATGGCAATTTTCCCAAAACTTTTTTCCTTGTACCCACGCACTCAAGCGAACCTCCCAGGAATAGAAGGTGAGGTCAGAGGTGAAATGAGGTGGCTCATAATCAAATTCAGGCTTGTTTTCCTGGACAATGCAAGTACCTTTGTGGCGACAGTATTAGCAGCAGCGGCGACTACAAGAGAGTCGAAGGAGGGGAGAGAGAGAGAAAGAGAGAGAGAGAGAGAGAGAGAGAGAGAGGCAATGGATGCGGAAGCGGGCGAGGTGGAGAATGATGCAGCAATACCGGCAGCAGTGGAAGCTGAGGATGTAGAGCACAGTGTGGGTTGGAGGCGGTTGAGGACCAGGTCGNCGACAGTATTAGCAGCAGCGGCGACTACAAGAGAGTCGAAGGAGGGGAGAGAGAGAGAAAGAGAGAGAGAGAGAGAGAGAGAGAGAGAGAGGGAGAGAGAGAGAGAGAGAGAGAGAGAGAGAGAGAGAGAGGCAATGGATGCGGAAGCGGGCGAGGTGGAGAATGATGCAGCAATACCGGCAGCAGTGGAAGCTGAGGATGTAGAGCACAGTGTGGGTTGGAGGCGGTTGAGGACCAGGTCGGCTACATGGTCAGCAAACGTTTCCAGGTCAGCTTCCTCATGACGGATGTTTCCTCTGCATTGCGCAGTGCAGTGAAAACTGCCTGGAGAGCGGTGCGCTCTTGCTAGAGCTTTGCCTGCAGTGGGATGTACTGATCATCGTCAACCAGCATGATGCAAAGGTGGGAACTCTGCCAAGGAAATCTTGACAGAGCTTTCCCTGCCCAGTGGGCGTGGAAAAGATTAGTGAGTGTGACGCTCAAGGCAGTGCTTCCAGGCAACTGACATGAACACACAAACACGGCCACGTAGAGGCAACAGAGAAAGAGGGCAGGAAGTAGAGTGTGCCAAGCTCACCAGAACTAGAAATGCAAGGCACACAGAGGTGGAAGAGGTGCTGCTGTTGATGCTGTGGAGACAGCTATAGTGGAAGACGTGGAGACAATGAGACACGTGACTCCAATCAAGGTAGCACCAGTGAGGGTGGAGATGGCCGCACCTGTGGAGACAAGAACGCAAACATGGTGACTAAATGTTGATGAGGGGACTTTGGAGGAAGCCTACATCATAGAGGAGTGGATGGAGACCACGGCACTGGAGAGGGTGGTGGATGTTGCCGTAGTTGCTGCTACTACTGCATCTATTGCAGTGAGAACCTGCGTGGCAACATTGGCTGCGGTGGCTGCAAGGGGCCCGTAGTCAACTGCAACAGTGGTGTAAGTGTCAATAGTCCTACCAGTGGCAGTCTTGGCAACAACACGTGCAGCGTGTACAGTGGAAGCAAACGTGGAGGAGCCAGCAGCATTAGAGATAAGTGCAGCTTCCAGGAAAGAAAAGATATCAGAGGGTCCAGAGGAGGCAGCTCCAGAACCGGATGCTACTGGACATGTAACACGATGAGGAGCGGATGGTCTTCTCGGAGAGCTACTACTGGTGTTTCTGGTGCCGTTCCACCAAGGGCAGCATGCTGCCTTTGCTGATGTGTCCTATTGGCAATTGGGGGGGCTTATAGAAGATTGAGGAGGACAGTTGTCCCGTGGTGGTCCCTTGGTTGTCATAATCACACAATCACTGTCTATGTACCCGTCGGCAATGACAGAGGACTGTGCATGAACGCACAGCCCGGGAAGGAGAGTGGGCACGATATGGCGCACAACCGCAAACGCAGCGTCAGCGCGCTTGGTTGTACCAAGGAACATTAGGGACTTGATGACCTGGAGGTACATCCTAACTTCAACGAGCTCTCCTAGCCAGGCAAGGTCGGCTGTCTTCAAGAGCCGCTGTCCAGCTGGAGTCATGGGTGTGGCGGCATGGAAAACAGCATCCAACAAGTCGGAAAAACAATCTCCGAGGGTGCAAACATACTCGGCGTGATGCACACGCAAGACGCGGCGCTGATGGTCACGCTCAATCTCCATGCCAAGAAAGACGCGGGTAGGACCGAGATCCTTCATCTTGTACGTAGACTGGAGGAGATTCTTCACAGCCTGGACAGCTTGAGGATCCGGAAAGGTGATTGATTGCTCATGAAGAAAGTGAAGTCGACCAGACTATGACTGTAGCCACCGCGTTAAAGAAAGGCAAAAAATCTTGAGGTTCCAACAACGTGGAGACTGCTTTGACCTATACAGAGCCTTGCAGAGGCGTCAAACGCGCCCGGTTCCATCATCAAAGCCAGGCGGCAGAGCCAGGTAGATTTCCTCATTTGATGCAGCTCCTAGTCGTGCTGAGCCACCTGACTCAAGAGCGCCTTGATAGTAGTGTACTTCTCCAGAGGGGAAAAAATGGCATCAAAGTCCACGGCAGGCACTTGGAAAACGCCTTTGGCGGTGTGGCGAGCCTTATAGAGCTCAACCATGCCGTTTAACTTACGCTTGTACGAGAACACCCAACGTGCATCAATGGCCTTTTGACCAGATGGGAGGTCCACTAGCTCGTCCACGGACATGAAGTAGCCGACGGTGGAATTGGGCTCGACAACAGCCGCTGCTAGACCGAGCGCATCCAAATCGATGGCAGGAGCCCACTGGTCAGGGAGGGGTACCAAGGCCAAGACGGAAGGACGGGCGGACAGAAGGAAGACCGATAGACCATACGTAGTGAGAATACGACTGTAAGGGACGAAGGTTACCATCCGGAGCCAGTCTATACAGGACAGGGACAGAAGCGAAGGAGCGACTGAATCCATTGTGGAAGGAACCAGCATGGGATCAGGGTGAATTGGAGAGGCACCAGATTACTTTGGCAATGACGTAGGAGAAGATGTCGGCGACGATGTTGACAATGACCAGGACATGGCACCAGGTGATGACATGGGTAGTGACACTGGTGTAGAGGAGGATGCAGAGGCGGATTTAGATGCATGCAAGGAGATAGGGGATGATGCTGGTGCCGACAACACAGGTGACAACGGAGGCAATGGCACAGCGGATGATGCAGGCATGGATACGGATACGGATGTTGGCAAGGGTTCAGCAATGCAAGAGGCATAGGGGAGGGTAGAGAGCCATCCGAGGGCCACCCGACCCAAGAGCTGTCCTCAACATGCGAAACCAGGCCAAGAGAGGGGAAACGATGGACAATGTTGCGACTGAACTTGTTCTCAAAGAACAGAGCCTCACGTGACTCAATGATACAATGACTCTCTCGGTCCCAAAAACCCCATGCCTTAAACTACGGCAAGACGCCGAGGTATGGGCACGGACGCCCGCAAGGGGAGAGCTTCCCGTCATGCTTGTCCTCAAGGAGCCAGAAACCCGTAATGCCCTTCCAAACCCGCGCAAGGCACAAATTAGTGCGCCGATGATACCAGCATTCGTCCAAAGTGATTCGATGTAGAAGCAGTCTGTGAGGAACCCGATTCTACATCTAAGTCATGTACTTCATAGCCTCATAAGCAAAGGCTTCAGAGAAGCCAGACTCATCGAGCATGGTACAAGCTCAGTCTGCAAGAGTCCGATTCCAACGTTCATAAACGCCACTTTGCTGAGGGGTACAAGGGCCAGAGGATTCAAACCAATTGATGCAAGAAAATGAAGGTTGGGCCCAATGAACTCACCACCACGACCGGAGCAAAACACCTGTAGCTTACGCTGATAGGCACGCTCTGCCTCGACGAGTCCAGACTCAATCATGGGACCAGAATCACTCTTCAGGCAAAGGGAAAAGGTTCAATAGAAGCTTGAGTAGTCGTCAATCAGGTAGAGGACATAACGACCGCCACCAAGGAACTCGACTAGGAACGGTCCCATGAAATCAGAATGGACAAAAGATAAAGGCTCATGGGTACGAGACGTCGACACAGGAAATGGGGAACAATGTATTTTTCCTTGGACACAATCCATGCAATCAATGGTGTAGGGAGCTGGGGAAGTAGCAGCATCCAGACCAGTGGCAGGCTGAAGGCGTAGTAGGTTGTGAATGGCAGCGGTGCTCACAAATCATATGCGACGATGAAGCAAGCGTGTGTGCTCGTAAGTGAGTGAGGGTACAAAATGCACATGAGCGGCATTAGTAGCAGACAAAGATTGTGCAAATGTCGGGACATGGTGTAACTTGTTGCAACGAAGACCAAAAAACACGACATGCCCGGATTATTGCGGAGGAAAAATACCAGTGCCATGGGACGCAACAAAGTCCATACCCTGATTGTACAGGATAGAGACAGACAACTGACCAATCTCCAGTGCAAGAACAAACAAGACATCTGGTGAAAATACTTCCCCTGCAGGACCAACGAGTCGCACGACACCGACACCCTGGACTGGCATCATCTAGCCTGATCCGGTGCACACAAAACCAACATCACCAACAAGACCCAACGAAACAAAAAATGAGCGAGCTGGCGTCATGTGATGAGTGGCACCGGAATCAAGGATCCAGTACCCACATGACATACAAGCAGATGACAACACAAGAAACGCAGCAACACAACCGGAAAAGGTAGATGCCGTCCAATGCGCCCACAGACAGGGAAACGTAGCGTGCTGCCAACCCTCAATCCAAGTGTCATCCTTATCCGAATTGCCTAATGATACTTCTTGAAGAATTCCATCCGACTCACAGTGGTGACCTCCCCATTGAACAACCCTGCTCACACCACGGGACGCAACACAAGGTCAGGGCTGACAAGGTCGGGGTGCCAAAGGTGAGGCCGCACACGACTAAGAGGCAGACTGGCAGGATCCTGACGCGGCCACCCCAGGCGTCGAAGGAAATGCCCTGGCGGCTGATGGGTACATCTCCGACGGAGGTGTGTAGAACACCAATGATGGTCCACAGAAGGACGGGATTTAGTATGGAGGAATCCATACAAAGCTGGGTAATGGCACCACATGTGATGCCATGGTGGAGACAACAAAGCAAACAACAATGAGACGGATGACGGAACCTGAGAATGGTCCAGTGTATGCCATGGCAGATGTGAGGTCTCCCGTGGTACTGGGACAGAACCCCAAGTATCCGGGTCTCGACCAGAAACAGAATAGAGGGAAAAACCCGAAGTAGAGCCTAGGATAGATCTATGAGAAGACGGGAAAATTCCCAATTTGTCTGGGTGCTCACTCTCATGAATGATGGTTTTTCAAGACATTGGGACATTGGGACAGGTCCCCAAATGTCCGGGTCTAGACTAGAAGTGGTGCAAGAGAGGCAAAAAAAGAGATCCAAAAATGAAAGTGAAAAACAAAGAACAGTAACAAAGAAGTAATAAGACAAAAGAAGAGGACAAAGGGATTGAAGCCCAGTGTAAGGGGCCGCCAAAAGAGGCTGCCGATGAGGAGGGTCCAGGTGCACCCCGACCCTTTTTTTCGTCTTTTCCGTCAAGGCGAAAGTGAGCTGCGGGGCACGGGCTCGTCAACAGGCAAGCTTTGCCGGCCAACGAGCTTGCCAATTGATGAGCTCGTCGACCGAGCACAATGGGGAAGATGTCCAGAAGCTTCTTGAGGATAGTAGAAAGCAGAAGGCTACTGTTGTAGCTACATCAATTGTGTTGTTACCGTTATTGACGTCGCTTTGACGTTGCCGACAGCGGATTGCAAGGGTGCAGTGATATTGCTACTAATGCTAATACTGCTTCAATCCAAGTTCTAGTGTTTTTGTTGCTGTTGTGATTTGTGTAGGCACCAGCTTCTGCTATTGGTGTTGCTTACACTGAAGCTGCGACCTACAAGCACTGATGCCGCGAGGTATGACTGCCACTACTACTGCTGTTGTTGCTATGCAGGTGTAATCTATGAATGCGACTGATTCTATTCCTTGCAACTGTGATTGTTGCTGCTGTTGCTGCTGCAGCCAAAGGCAGCCGCAAGAAATGTTGCTATTGCCGGATTTGTAGGTATGCAGCTGCTGCTTCAGCAACCGCCACGACAGAAGCTGAATAAGGTTGCCGCTGCTGCTACCAGATGCGGCACATCTACAGCGGCTGCTGGGGCAGCTGCCAAGGGCTACTACTACTGCCAGGGTCTGGTACGGTTGCAGGCGCTGCTGATGCTGTGGTTGGTACGGTGGCTCTGAAGGCCGCCACCCAGTTGCGTCGGTGCCAGGATGGCCGCCGCAACGAAGGAAGCTGCTGAGAAATTTTAACAGTGCTCCACCTCTGACTCTCTTAAATAACTTCGTGTCGTGATCCCTCAGCTTAGGCCCATCGCGTTGCCAGGACCTGTGCGCCCCACACACCCAAGCCTAGCACAGCCAAGAGTCTCTACTACAGCTGATGGTGCTATATGGTTGAATGCAATAGTATGGTCTCTCTACTGCTCTATCACCATGAGGACATGGAGAAACCTCCAGAGCAACGTTCAATGTGAGAGGGTATGTTGTATAGAACACAACGTGATGAACGGTGCTTCTAAAGGTGCAGAGACGGTGAAGAGACACTAAAAAATGTAGAAGTTTGAGTTACAGAATAAAAGAAGTGAGGGATACCTACTCCCAAGCGAAGCCGGCACGTGGGCACTGTTTCCACCAAGCCAGTAAGAAGGGTACTTTTTCTGCATACCCACTGTTGTTATAACTAATTTACACTACACCAAATTTATGAAAGAAAAAAAAAAAGAATGCAAAGGCCACTTTATCAGAAAAATGAATATAACGTTCACCAAATGCATATAATACTTCTGAAGGCCACTGTTAAAAACTAATACTCCTGATGTCCACCGCGGAAATAGTGAGTACTGAAAAAACCAAAATACTCCACATACCCACTCTCCATACCCGCCAACGTAACACGACAGAATTGAAACGGGACCCCATTATTGGCCCGCGCTGCAAGGACAGCGTGGCAGATAATTGTGTGAGTAGAACACACATTGGCTCGCTTCCTCTCTTACTTGGCAAGATTCTGATTGTGGTCACCCATTGTTCCAGTGCATACGTGAATCTTTCAAGTGTCCAATGGTCGAGCGCCACACATTTGCCGCTTTCAACGACCAAATACCCCATGCAAATGTTGTCTGCATGCAAAGTTCGCGAAGTAAACCGTGGAAATCATTGTTGAACCCACATGTCCTTTGTTCAACAAGTCATCGTAGTCAAACTTACAGAACGCCCATGTTTGCGGACAACCCATCGTACAAGAGAGCAAGGGCACGCCATCTCTGTGGTCGACTCCACATTGAATGCGGCATCTGGTGTCCCTCGCCACGTACTGCCACATAGGCGAGACGAAAAACCATGTCAAACTGACCGGCTATAGGTAGTGCACCGTACAATGGTCATGGTTTGCATGGACTTTGTTTCTGCAAGTGTGGCCCGAGTGACACATGAAATGTGGATGTCGACGTCCATTGACTCGACGGAGCTACTGTTTCTACAACTCAAGAACATGGCTACCAACGGTGACAGGACTGAGGTTCCGAATGACCCTCACCAGTGGGACCATGTTGGAGTGTGTGGTAGAGAGGAAGCAATGCGGCCATCAGCCATGTTGCATCCATGGAAAGTCGAAGTCTACTGTTATGGTAGCCCATGGCTACCATAACAGTAGACTTCGACAATTGGGTAACGAGGAATGGGATGCCATCATTGACATCCACACCTCCTCAACCGGAGACCATGGTTTTGATCCTGGACATGCCTATGCCCTCTCTGTGTCCGCCTAACACTCGTGATCTGTGGGAGTCCTGGCTATACACAGAGCCTCCCAGCCCTTAGTGTTGCAAGAAGTGGGCATATGTAATATTTTTCTTTGAATTCATGTATGATGTTTCTACAAAATCCCAATCTGTGTTCATACCCAAGCGGCTAAGTGTACACTTTATTCCACAAATGATGTATGATGTGTGTCCAATACATAAATTGTTGTCTGGTGGTAGAAAAACTTGGTACGTTTAATATTCATTCCTCACCTATTTCCAATATGTCCTCTACTAATATGAACTTGTCTATGTGTCATTTGCGGCCTTTAGTCAACACCATGATGTTTGTATCTGAAATGGCAACAACTATAATGTCTATACACACACTTTGGAATGTAGGACGTGCGCCCAAAGAGTAGCTTTGAGTGTGCTCACTTGGATGGGTGTTGTATGTTACAGCCAGTATGTTTACTGTCTATTTGAAGTCACTATAGTTCATGAAGGCTTTAATTCAACTTCCATTGCACTCTAGTCCACAATCTAATGTCAAATTTTGATAGCATTTCATAACACAATAGTCAAGTATTTTTATTAATTACTGATGTTAATTCGATCAGAATCATAGAAATGAAGTAGGAAGCACAGGGAAAAGAAGAGGAGTAGGTCATGTTAAAACCAACATTGATTTCATGAAGTCCGGTAAAACATAGGTGACAGGTCACATGTGCTAATCCACACTTGAACGTACACGGGTAGGCCATGCACAAAACATTTGACATCACAAGCTGGGCACGGCCTCTTTAGTGATCTCCTGACAAGCATCATGGAATACTTGTCCAAAGGGGGATGCACACAATCCAGTGCATGGTTTGGCCACTTGAAATCCGGCCTCTCTGGTCTCTCTGTCTCCTAGATTGAGAGAGGCCATCTTGCAACAGATGACCTCTCCATCCTTCGACACACCACCCGTGTCTTGGGCAACGTGTGATCTGACCCTTTGCCGGTGCAATTTAATACTTGGTCCCCTCTTGACCACGGTCTTCAGCAAGACATGGACCTGCACACAAAAGAGGAACATAACAAGGAATGGTTGAGGGCATTTCAGTCAACACATACGCAAAAATAGACAAGTGTAGAGTGCATGCACCAACACATTACCTATAGTCAAACAGAACGGCATTTGCGCATACGCTTTGCGTCCAAGTGCCTCCTCATCCTCGGAAGTGTCCGAGGAGGAGGAACTATCTGCAGACTCCCACTCCTCAGTCTCAGTAGTCACATAGTCAGAGGATCCGTCCTCCTCTGACCAGTCCAAGGAGGACGAAGCATCGTCTATTGTGTTTTGTGCTGCTGCCTCGGGAGTCCCAGGATCGTCTACCTGTGAGCAGACCACAGGATCTGCTACATCGCCTGCACTGGAAGGTTCTGCGTCTGCTTCATCACATACAGCAGCAGTTCTCGGTGCTACACCACCCACTGCACTTGTTCCTACTGCGTTTTGACCAGCTGCAGTACTTTGTTATGTCGCTACTGCTGCTGCGTCGTCCCCATCTGTCACAAGCTCAACCTCAGGTACAACACTTGAGTCAGCTCCTGTGGCACGACCCTCTCTTGGTTTTCGTGTGCCTCGTCCACCATCACGGAGCACCCCGCATCTTGCAGCAAGCTGCCTTGCACAAGCTGCTACAATGTTGGCTGGTGAGAGGTCTAGTGGATTGGTGCACCGCCTCGACCCATGACCAGCCAGTCTGCAGTGGCTGCAGATGCGGTCCCTCTTGCGATGCTCATACCGGTCCTTGCGCTTGGTCTTTGGCCTGCCAGCACCTTGCTTCTTTCCTGGCGGGCCCCACCCATTCTCTATGTATTGCACCTCGTGCAAATTGACCCCAGAGATTGGGTGGCGGTATGTCCTCTTCCACGCCATCTTCATCAGGTGTATGTCCACATACATCTCCGGGTTGACTCCGTATCAAGGAGAAGGCTGACCGCGTGTTGGCATGAGTACTACTCGGTCCATACTCGGTCCACTGGCCACAGATGCACTTCTTTGCGTTGTAGTCCACCTCTCGCCTGGAGAGGCTCTTTGGGCCCGAGACAGTCCCAAAGAGTGGTCATGCCGGGATGATGTCGTACTTTACGCATGTTGTGTGTAGTTCTTCATCTTCCCATCGGCAACTGGGGCGAGCGTAGACTAGTAGTCATGCGTAAGATTCCACCGTTCTGCAAGTAACATCTGCGTCCATATGTACAGTTACGCAACGCAGTGGAAGGGGTTCAAATGGCTGAGGTCTATGATACGGGCATTCATGAACTCGGTCGCGTTGCTGGTCGTGTGTCCGCCATGTGCCACGGGTATGTAGACTACTCCACCTGTCCAATGGGATACCTGGTTCTCCTCCACCACCGAAGTTGTACTCTAGGCCTTTCTTGGATGCCCGTGAAGGCTCGTCCTGAGCACGCTTGAACTCCCTGGCGGTGAAGGCGTGCGCGAGGGTCTAGAAGAGATCCGCTACCACCCAACCCACTTTGTACTTCATGTTCTCACGGATGTGCTGTGCACAGAATGTGTGTGTTGCACCTGGCATCTCGCGGGCCACAGCAGTGAGGAGCCCTCCATCACGATCGGAGATGATGGTTGTTCCATGGTCCCATGCTGTGGGATACGCCTCCGAATGTTGCTACACAAACCACGTCCAGTTCTCCTTGTCTTCCTGACCGCACAGTGCCCACGCCATAGGCACAGAGTGGTTGTTGGCATCCCGGTACTGGGCAATGAGTAGTCTCTGTTTGAAACCGTTTTTCAAAAAAGTGGTGTCCATGGTTATCAGGCGGCGAAAATGGTTCCACCCTTCGTGATAGGCTCTGGGTGCGATGAAGGCCAGACGGAAGAGGGCGTTCTTGTCCTGCTCATTGCAGGCCAGGGTCCGTGGGTCCACCCTCTTCGATTGCAAGGTATACAGCGCATATGCAGACCTATTTACACAACGGTCTTTGACCTTATAAGGGTGTGAAACATGACAAGAAATCTGGCGCACGAACCTCTATGACGTAGGCTGGGATGAGAGACCAGGAGAGCATCTTCTCCCCCATCAACTTCTCCTGGGCCGCCTTTGTTGCTCGGTACACCACCGGGTAGTGGACCTTCTTGCCGGTCCGTGCCTTGACAGTTTGATGCAGTGCCTTCGTGTTGGTGGAGGGCTTCTTTCTTATCGTCTGCTCGATGTGGCATAGGATCCATGTAGCACGGCACGCCTGATCGCCCTTCTAGGTGGTGGGGATGCATTTGAGGCCGTCGACATACTCGATCACAACGATGTTTCCATGCTTCCGCTAGTAGTGCCGCTTGAGTAGCTATGCTCAACCCATGGTCTTCCACAAACCGCAGAGTACCTCAAGTCGGATGGGCTCACTACGGACCCAAGAGAGTGGCATTTTGTGGTTGACAGTGAAATCTTGGACGGCTTCCCGACAGGCCTCCATGTTGCAGAAGGCTCTGTCACCCGAGAAATCCGTGCATCTGGCGGTGCGCTTGCGTGCACATCTGTACCAGTTTTGTCCGACGGGGGCGGTGGAGTTTCCTCATCAGACGACCCTGCACAAAAGACACGTAGAACCATTTCAGAGAGATGGGTGGAAAAAAATGACAAGGACATATAGTGTTTGGCAGTGAACAAAGAACATACTTAGAAATAGCAGGAGGTCCAACCCCATTGGGTGCGATGCCATTTCTACAGACATCGTGGGTTCAACCCACCCACACAGGAATCACGAAAGGGATGGACACGTTGACTTCCTCCAATCCGCATCGTGCACTCTTCAACGCGCTCAGGAGAGCGCGGGGTCATGCGCTCTTCAACACTGACGTGATATTTGTATTCGTGCTCCTCCTAGTCAACGGGAGATGAGGACCTCGAGAGGATCGTTGTCCTCATCGTCCGGGTAGACACCTCCAGTGGCATAGAAAATGGCGGCCATCTTGACCGAAAGTGGGTATAACAATGTATCCATGCATCATAATATGCCCCCTATCCACTATCTGCACTTGGAAAACCCACTCGTTAGCGTGAGGAGGAGAGTCATCCCGGAGACAGAGGCCCGTTGTGACAAAGTGGTGACATCGGAAGGAAATGATGACTACACATGAACAATGGCTAAATGATCATAACCCCTACGGACGACGAGAGAGAATGTCCACATCACATGGCGGTTGGGCGACTTACCATGCAAGAGGGATGAACACATTCGGAGGGGATAAAAAAACATTCATCCTTCCATCCTCCTGGAGCCAAAAAAACAAGGGGAGGCACGTCAGCATCGAACGAGCGACGTTGACAGCATGTGGCTTGTCCTCAAAGTATCCGCTAGGTGGCACCGCTCGCATGTGGATGACAGTTGGTAACGTCCACCTGGCAACATATTGTGTGATCGAGATATGGGAGGGTTAGACTCCGTTCGGAAAATATCGTGGTTCACCTACGACATTGCTGCTTTGTGTTCGACAACGAGGCCATCTTATGACAGTTTCCATATGAGAGTGATGTTATGTTTACCTCAGTCGTCTCTATTTCAATCCCCCTCTTCAAAGGGTCCAAGAAAGTTGGGGTGAAGTGAACATGTATGTACATATTTGGTCTGCCGGCAGTCGTACTTCGTGTCAAGTCACTCCCATGGCACATGAGTCAGGGTTCATTTCACGGGTTGTCAAATTGGTAACTGAAAGCGGTAAATTTTAAAATAAGATACCTTATACCCGCTTTTTCCAAAAAAAACTTATCCGCGACCGGTGTAGCATGTAATAGTTTGAAAAGGTGGACGCAGCACGCATGATTTCAAGAGCTTCGAAAAAAGTGGGTACAGGAAGCATGTTTTTTGTGTATCGTGTCCAATTTCTACGAGAATTGGCCAGAAAAAAAATCGGAGGCCGAGAAAGTGGGTGTAACTGAATTAGGCCGTAGTGAGAAAACCCGTCTAATTCTCTAATGGACAGAAAGCTCATATACTCCACGTTTTGGAAAATAAGCCCCATCCGTCCCTACGTCGGAACAATAAGTCCCATCCGCCCCTCTGTTGGAACGATAAGTCTCATCCATTCCTGCATCGGAACGATAAGCCTCATCTGTCCCTCCGCCAGAACAAGAAGCCCCATCTTCCCCTGCCCTAGAACAATAAGCCTCATCCGCCCTTGCCTCATAACAATAAGCCTTATGTACCCCTTGGAAATTTTGGACACTCAATGTGACGGCATATTGTTCATTTCCTGTTGCAAAAGGGTTAGTTGGTTATTTTATTACACTTTTTGAAGGTTTTGCACTTGATTTCGTGCATGCACATGTCATGCATGCACGCGAGTCACACGCTACAATATGACGGTGAGAACATTATTTTTCTATACTTAACATTCATCGGTTCACAATTTTTTTTGTCACGTGAAAATGGGGGTGTGTTTTTCTTCTGAATATATTCCAGTCCTTCGGCTTTGTATCATTCCACACACCAAATATCTGCATGGCCGTCTTCACAACGTCCGCATTATCATCGTTGCATTGAAACACCCCATGCTTGATCTTGGGACATGACCTGGCAGGCGTTCGTGCAGTGGTCCATACTTGTTGCCAAACCTAATAGTTGCCTGGCCAGTTCAGCGAATGGTACGCGGGTCAATTGCATTGCACCGCTAGGCCCGCGAATGGTACGCGGGCCTTGACAGTTGTCCATCTTGCAACTGTTGCGGCAGCCTACGAAGAGCGACCGTTGACATGTCGCTGTCACATCCGTCCAACCGCCGGTCGCCATGGACTTGCGCCAGGGCACGAGGCGGCATGCTCGGAAGTACGTTGCCGCCGGACGACAAGGACATGCGCAAGGTAACGAGGTTGATTGCTGGAAGGTACGTATCAACAGACAGTACCCTCATCGTTCATCGCACCATCCTCCGTTGGTCTGGCTAGGGGACACGATGTCCCAGCTGGGTGTCTTTGAGCTCGCTCCAGTCTCATTCAGTCTCCGCTGTGCATATGCCAACCCCATCCCCTCACCAGTCGTCAAGAACATTCGGCAAGTCCAACCTGCCTGGCTACAACCGGGACCTCGACGTGGCAAGGGCCGCCCACACAACGCAAGGAAAGACCGGGAGACGTTGCGCAAGAAGAACTTCATTTTCCCTCACTGTGAGGAAAAGGGGCATACCAAGACCCGGTGCAAAAACCTTCGTGCTCTACGCCCTGCATAGGCCGCAGCACAATATGATGGTGGTCTATCTGTAGCTCCAGAGCGAGTTGTAGGCACACTACAAGTACGTGCCAGTGGCGCTATGGCTAGGGATCCACCAGTTGCTCAGTTCAGTGGTGGTGACATGGAGTACGGCCCCGAGGCTGAGCCTCGGGATCACTCAGATGATGAGGATGATGGTTTCGAAAGTGATGACTCTGGTGCATACTCCCCCCCTGTTGGTGATGATTGTGAGACTCTGACGCAAGATGAGCACACTCAGCAGTTGGATGAGGAGGAGAGGGAGTGGCGAGTCGTTCGAAGAAGACCCAGACGACACGGAGTGAGGTGAGTATGAGTTCATGCATGCATGGTCCGTATTCACGCTTTTCTGTTATATTATTTATTCCATTGCACTTGCCTTGTCTGACTGAATGAACTCATGGTTTTGTTATTCTGCAGGTTGAACTATGCTGGACTCTGGAGTTTGAGCACACCATTCATTCGAAGAGCTTGGACTCCAGTAGAAAAGGAGGGTTTCGGGTTAGGCAAAGGGTTAGGATTAGGCTAAATAGGACAAGTTCATCGGGTCTGGGGAGGGTGGTAGTGGTGTGTTCACTTCTGGAACCAGTGATGGCGGCCAAGGTTCTGACAGGGAGGGAGACCTACTATACGACGCTGAACATTGTCAGCCATGGGAGCAGTTGTGTCCTGTGTGTGACATTGTTCAATTCCTCCGAGGGCTGAGTCGAGGATTGTTCGAGGACATCACGTATCCCACCTTTACTGTCTGTGGTCATTAGTCATGCATGTTTCATTCATGAACATTTTCCAAAATCATTCCTCTCTCAATTACGTGTTGCGGCATGAATGATGTTGTACAATAAATTTCATATAAAAAACTTTACACTAATCCCATGTTGAATTAAATGTTGTTTGCAAAGACAAAAAAATGTCCAATTAGTAGGCGAGGCATTGCAGATGTCTTCAAAGTACACGTAGGTTGACTACAAAGATGTTACATAAGTAGATGACCCTGAATAATGTGTGGTAACAGTTTGAGGAAAACCCTTATGTCACCGACCCTACACCCTAATCCACCTGCAGACATCAACTTCACACTCATTCACGTTATTCATCATTTGTACATGTCACAGGCAAGATTGTGTAGTGTGCTAGGTTGTTCAGTATGCGTCTGCTACAAGGTTGTTCAGGAAGTGTCTAAAGATAGGCCTCTAGTCCACATGTAATGTTGTTCAGAATGTGTCTAAAGTAACAGACAATGTGGTCGTAAGTAAAGCAGTACAAGGCGGATATGCCCTATAAGTATATTATTTTGGCTTGCTCATGAAATAATATACAAAAAGAACATAATGGTGGGCATACAAATCATTTCCTACAGACAAATAATGACAACGGGCATGGTAGTTCGTTCATTTCATTTGAAAAATAATTGAACTCATCCGACCAACACACAGAGTTGAATAACGCCAAGTACAAGGTGAGCATGGCAACCTCCGTGTAGTGCATAGCCATGTCCTACATCGTCACAACCTCGAACAAGGAAGAGGCCACATCAAGACCCATGGCTCCCGATTCGGTGTGCAGTACATTGGGCGAGCATGGGGTGCCCTCATGCCCAGCTGCCAGCATGTAGTGTATGGGTCAACGGGTGTGCTTGGGTTGGTCATGTCCCATGCGCGCTTTATCTTTGCCCACTCGGCCACCGCAGTGCCGTGGACCATGGGAGGGGGAGGGAATGTCACAGTTCCCCAATGACCGTGCACTGCTTCTGGACGACCACCCCAGCGCTGCAACGGTGGCACAGGATGCGTATCTTGTACATGGGATATGTCGATAGATGGTTTGTTCAATGTACTCGTGAGTACGCGAGGGAGGTGGAAAACGATTGCGGTCATTACCGTTGTATATGCAGAGCATACGTATGGGTTTGACAGCGCAAACGAGACTAGTGTGCCCGTACCGCTTCATGTATTTGAAATGCATCATTCGACATTTCGACCCGTTATGTGCGGTCGACTGCACACCCAAGGAGGGAGGTGAGCTAGAATTCCTAGGCAGCAGGTTGGGGCAGCAGCGTTGTTGATGCAGCGTACGGGCTTCCACGCTCATTGCTTAAGTCTGCTACCCCCTCAGTCTGCTGCTCTAAAGTCTAAGTCTGTAAGCTCTGGGTTTGTTACTCAGAAACGCGCGCGCCATTGTTAGCGCCAGAAAGCAACTGAAAACTGAAACTGGCTGATTAGGAATGAAGAATGAGCAACAATGGGAGACCCCTCCAAGTTCTAGCTCCCCCCCACTAGTGTAGAACTTGTTACTCAGCTAACCAGCCAATCAAAAAATAATCCTAGACCTATTTTCTGGCAGGGAGGGTTTTCTCGGTGAGCCCTGCCAGACGCTCAACAGCCCAAAACCCGGGCGTCGTCCGTTTTGCCTGAAAACTGGACCATACCATAATACCGCCGCTGCGAACGCAGTCGTGCGGTCAGAATCAGGTAGAAAAATAGCAGTAAAGAGTTATGGCTGCCCAAACCCAAGGAGTGCCTATGACAGTCAGTGACACCAAACAAGGCCACACAACAGGAGACATGGACCCTAGGCACAGCTCGATGCTGCAGACGCAATGCCACGACCAGAGACAGCGCTGGGTGCATGCAGACAGCATCTGCAATGATAGTGACCACCGGCGGCCCGACAGCCGAGGAGGCCTGCCGATGGAGCTGAGCGCGTTGCTAGAGGGAGGAGGCTCCAGCGAACGGTGAGTGGGCCTCAACCTGCGTCGGCTCCACCGAGCGACACTCCAGCAGCGTCGAGTCTCGCCGTCAGTCATCTGCACGCCGATGTACACAAGCCGGGAGGACACAACAGAGTACAATGAGAGATGCACCAAAACCAACACTCCCCCATGACTCACAGGCGTAGTGCACATGTGCGGGCAGAGACACAGTCAACGACCAGACTCCCCCAGGCCACGGAGAAACACAGGTAGGGACAAAAGAGCCACTCACGGACGCATGCCGACTGAACTCACAGCCTTCTTGAACGAGTCGCGCTTCAGTGCCTTGGTCAAGAAGTCAGCCAACTGCCGTGCTGTCTCAACCCACACGATGCTGATGTTGCCGTCATGCAACAACGAAAGCACATAGTGATACTCAACATTGATGTGCTTTGTGCGTGTGTGATGCACGCCGTCATTGTCGGCGATGGCCATGGCACTCTCATTGTCACAATACAACGTGATGGATGCTACAGACTGACGCAAATCAGACAATAGACGACGCAACCACACACTCTCACACGCGCCTGAGCCAAGAGCAATGTACTCAGCCTCAGCAGTGCTGCGTGCAATGCACCCCTGCTTGCCACTGCGCCATGACACAGCCGTGCCGCCAATCAGAAAGATCTTACCGTCCGGACTGCCGGCCCAGTCACTGTCGGTGTAGCCTACCGCGACAACAGACAGCTGGCGGCGGAACATAAGACCTCGCCGAGGAGTCGAGACGACATACCGCAGTTTTCGGATCGCGGCCTCGTAGTGGAGGTGACGCGGCTCCTGAGAGAACTGGGCTAGGAGGTTGACGGTGAACGCGATGTCTGGGCGTGTCATCGTCACCAGGAACATTAGTGACCCGATGACTCGTAGGTACGAGGTCACGTCAACTGGCTCCCCCACAACTGCTCGATCAGGTCTCTTCATCTTCACCTGGCCATCCGGTGACATGGGTGAAGATGCACTCGGCACGAGTGGCAGGTCCTCCTCAAAGCGCGTGGACAGAGTCTGCAAATAGGCGGCCTGGTGGATGTGCAGGATGCCCTGGGAGCGATCATGCTCAAGCTCCATGCCCAGGAAGACTCTGGCAGACCCGAGATCCTTCATCTGGTAGGTGGCATGCAGCAAGTCCTTGACACGCTGGATGGCAGCCATGTCTGGCGACGCAATGAGGAGATCGTCGACGTAAACCAGAACAGCAGCAAAAGTCTGGCCTCGCGGATTGACAAACAGTGCGGGGTCAACGATGCTGCGCTGGAGCCCGTCGCGAAGGAGCGTGCTACTGATCTCTAGGTTCCAGCACTGAGGTGACTGCTTCAGACCATAGAGGGCCTTCTTCAGCCGCCAGACTCTCCCAATGCCATGGTCGAAGCCTGGGGACTGCACCATGCAGAGCTCCTCACCCTCCAGTGAGCCATGGAGAAAGGCGTTGCTCACATCCATCTGATGCAGCTCCCACCCATGTTGGGCAACCAAGATGAAGACCACCCGGCTAGCGGAGAACCAGCCAACTGGGGCAAAGATCTGGTCGTAATCGACCCCAGGAATCTGGACTAACCCCTTGATTGTAAGGCGGGCCTTGTACTTGTCCAAGGACCCGTCGGGCTTCCACTTGCGCCGAAAGACCCACTTGGTGCCGATGGCCTTCCGACCTGGGGGAAGGTCGACGAGGCCGTACACGTGGTGCTCTCGGATGGCAGCGAGCTCATCGGCACAGGCAGCGTCCTAGTGTGCGGCCTCAGGAGAGGCTCATGCCTCGCGCAGGGTGGCTAGGTCCTCCGGGCGTGCTGTGGAGCGCACTGAGAGAGCATGTGCATCTCTAGCCCCAGGTGGAATGCGTGTGAGTGCAGCCACGACAGCGTGCCGATGCTCGTGATGAAGCATGGTGTAGCCCAGTGCGGAGCTCGGGTGAAGGTCTGCAATGATGGCCGAGGTGGTCAAGCCGAGGCCCTTGGTGCCAGGATCCCCACTCACGACCGCGGGAGTGGAGGAGACACTTGGACCCACGGGGGGTCGAGGTGCCATGGAGCACGGTGCACCGGTCTGTGCGCTCACCAACGGCCTCGGTCAGAGACTGCCACCTGGGCCACGTGTGTAGCGTGGCATGGCAGGCAATGGTACTGAGTCCGATGGGCCAACGGAGGCGGACGAAGGTGCTGGCCCGGAGGGTCTAGGGGATGCAACCGGGGCTGCTGGCCTAGAGGGGCCAGTGGATGCGACTGAGGCTGCTGGCCCGGAGTGGCCAGTGGACGCGACTGGGGCTGCCGACCCGGAGGGACCAGTAGACGCGACTGGGGCTGCCGGCTCGGAGGGGCCAGCGGACACGACTGGGTCTGCCAGCCCGGACTGGCTAGTGGACGCGACTGGGACTGCCGGCCCGGAGGGACCAGTAGACGCGACTTGGGCTGCCGGCCCGGAGGGGCCAGTGGACGCGACTGGAGCTGCTGGCCCGGAGGGGCCAGTAGACTCGACTGGGGCTGCCAGCTCGAAGGGGCCAGTGGTCACGACTGGGGCTGCTGGCCCGGAGGGGCCAGTGGACGCGACTGGAGCTGCCGGCCCGGAGGGGCCAGTAGACGCGATTGGGACTGCCGGCTCGGAGGGGCCAGCGGACACGACTAGGACTGCCGGCCTGGAGGGGCCAGTGGACGCGACTGGGACTGCCATCTCAGAGGGACTGAGGGATGTGTCACCCATAAGCGGGAGGATGGAGGACGGACTCACCACTCCCCCACGCGACGGGATAGACAAGGACGAGCCGCAGCAAATGAGGTCGCGAGGGAACAGGTCCTCGAAGAAGAGGGCATCGCGGGACTCGACGATGCAGTGCCTGGAGGGATCCCAGAAGCGCCAGGCCTTGGACTGACAAGAGACACCAAGGAAGGTGTAGGGACGTCCGCGAGGGGGCAATTTTGCCGCCCTGCTGCGGGACAGGCAGCCACACAATTGCCACGCAGCCCTAGACGTGAGCCGGGCAGAGGTCAGCGCGCTGACCGCACCAATGCTGGTACGGCGTGGACTGGCGGGGAAGGGGACCGTGGGGAATCCGGTTCCAGACCCAGGTCATGTAGGCCATGGCTTCAAAGTAGAAGCCATCGGAGAGACCGGACTCGACCCGCATGGTGCGGACGGCGTCGGCCATGGTGCGGTTCCANGCCGCCCTGCTGCGGGACAGGCAGCCACACAATTGCCACGCAGCCCTAGACGTGAGCCGGGCAGAGGTCAGCGCGCTGACCGCACCAATGCTGGTACGGCGTGGACTGGCGGGGAAGGGGACCGTGGGGAATCCGGTTCCAGACCCAGGTCATGTAGGCCATGGCTTCAAAGTAGAAGCCATCGGAGAGACCGGACTCGACCCGCATGGTGCGGACGGCGTCGGCCATGGTGCGGTTCTATCATTCAGAGACACCGTTCTAAGCGGACGTGTAGGGCGCAGACGTCTCATGGTGGATCCCGCGGGAGGCGAGAAAGGCCGTGGTCTTATCTATGTACTCACCACCGAGATCAGAGTGAAAGTGATGAAGAGCCACACTCACGGTCCGCAAGGACAAGCAAGTCCCGGATGGTTCGGGCGACATCGCTTTTCTTCCAAAGGCAGAAGACCCAGCGGTAGCGAGAATAGTCTTCGGTGAGGATGAGGACATAGCGGCCATGCTCGCCGACGGACTCGGTGGATAGAGGACCCATGACATCCGAGTGGAAGAGGTCGAGAGGGGCGGATGCACGGGAAGAAGACAAAGGGTACGTGGACTGGTGCATTTTCCCCTGAGCGCAATCAATGCACTCGGTGGGGCACGGGAGAGCACAGGTCTCCGGGTCAAGGTCCTTGGCCGACTGGGTGCGGCGCATGCTGTCTATGGAGGCAGAGTGGACGTGGCAAAGGCGGCGGTGCAAGAGGCGGGTGTGTTGAGGAGAGAGCGTGCTGGTGACAAACACATGGCCTGTGGCGGCCGACAGGGAGGAGACGGAAGGAGAGGAAGACAGGCGAGGTACATGCCACAGGTTGCCACGAGCGGTGGCGTGCAGTACGACAAGACCAGACGGACGCAACGACATAGTGCCAACACCTCACGAGTGCACAACATCCATGCTCATGCGCTCAAGGGCAGTGACGGACAGGAGGCTGAGCTTGAGACCTGGGACGAAAAGGACATCCGTCAGAAAGACGTCACCGGCAGGACCACGGAAACGAACAACGCCAACACCACGGACAGGCAACACCTGTCCGGAGCCCATCCGGACACCGGAGACATCGCCTACAGGACCGAGCATATTAAAGGCCTCACGAGAGGCCGTCATGTGATGCGTGGCCCCGGAGTCAATGATCCAGGTCTCAGCAGGGTCTTGGACCTGGGTCGCCAGATTGCTAACAGTCACATGGGAGCAAGCAAGGGACGAGGACGCAGTGGAAGGAGGCGCGAACCGTGACTGCCAATCGTCAAGCCACGCAACGTCATCATGGAAAGCGGCAGAGGAGACCATGGGAGACGACGAGACAGATGAGGAAATGGGACATGACCACAACTCAGTCTCAGTCATGGAGGGTTGGGCAGGAGAGCAGGAGGTGATGCAACTCGCACTTCTCTGGGGAGGAGGGCGAGGCAGGCCGAGCTGGAGCGCGATGAACTACTCCAACTGACGCTCGTGATAGGAGGGCCCGGGAGTGTAGACTCAGTGCGGAGTGATGGCAGCGGAGCCCAGGTAGAAGGAGGACTGTGTCGGCAAGGGAAACAGAGGCACCGACGACCGCGGATGGTGCAGCTGCGGCATTGGTGTCGGCTGGACTGGCAAAGTGACCGGAGTAGTGGAGCTGCTAGACGAGGCCGAGGCGTCAGATTCAGCGACAGTGACGGTGGCTAAGGCGAGACGGCGCTCCCGCTGGCGACGCATGGTGGCGATGACGCACGCCTCGTCCGTCGGTAGAGGGCACGTGTACCACCCGTGCCCGGGCTGGCCACAGTTGTGGCAGACCGAGCCGCCACCGCTAGACCCGGTTGACGGCTGCTTCTACTGCTGCTGCTGACCCTTGCTTTTCTTGTTCCGACGCTTCTTCTTCCCCGACGACGAGGAGGTGGCTGTGGCGGGGAGGCGACGGCCACGGAGGCGACGGTAGGGGAGGCGAGGGCCTCCGTGCGCTGGAGTCGGGACTCCAAACGAGCTTCCTCAATCCAGAGGAAGAGCTCGTATGTCCAGGGCATGAGGGTGTCCTGGGCCGCCATGGTGGAGAGGCGTCATAAGAGTAGTGTACGAAGACGTCCGTGCACACATCAGTGGCACCACCTTTGATGGTGAGGAGCACGGCCAGAGGAGGTGGGGCAGAGGTGCCGAGGTGACGAAGGATGTCCTCCGCCCACTGCCAGTAGGAGGTCACCGTCTCGGTCTCCCCCATGTGTAGGGAGTTGAACTCCCGTAGCAGGCGGCCGGTCTCAGCCTCGCACGACAGGCGATGGGGACGGGTGAGGACATGCCACACGCCTGCAGGGTCTTGGGTGGCGCCAGCGGCGAAGTCGCCGAGGAAGGGCTCTAGGGCGAGGTGGGAAGCCGCAAGGGCGACAGAGACTAGAGAATGTACGGCACGACCAGCGTCATACAACTGGTCGGCCAGGGTGCGGTCATAGGGGAGGGTGTAGTATGCCCACAGGCCCTCACCCTGCGCCCAGATCCGAAAGCTGAGCTCCCAGCTCCGGAACTGCTCGCCGGCCTGAAGCGGCGGCGGCGGCGTCTTTAAGTCCTGCCTGCAGCCGGCACCCAAAGTGGGGCCAAGGACGGAGGTAACCGTCTGCCGCTGGCGTTGAGTCTGCTGTTGCGCCAGGTAGTGCATGGCAACAGACACAGCTGGACTGGCGTGCCCTGGAGGGATGAATGGTGGCGTTGCACTAGGGGCAGTCTGGGAATCCAATGGTTGCAGCACTGCAATCTGCTAGGTCAAGGCGGCGAGCTGTTGCTGAAGAGCAACCAGGGGGTCAGGGTTGCCGCCAACGACGCCAGAGGGCTACTGCTGCTGCTGCTGCTGCTGCTGTTACTGCTGCTGTTGCTACTGCTGCTGCTGTTGCTGCTGTTGCTACTGCTACTACTGCTACTACTACTGCTTCTGCTTCTTCTGTTGTTGCTATTGCTGATGTTGCTGCTGCTGTTGCTGCTGTTGCAGCCGTTGCAAGAAAGGGGGGCTAGGGGTCCCCCCAACATAGGAGGACCCCTCCCCACTGGGGCTGCCAGCCATGGTTTGGTACCCCTTGGTTCCCTTTTCTATCCTCCTTTTTTTGTGTTGCTGATGTCAGTAGTGATGTCAGCTTACGGCAACTCGCGTCAGCAGCTGCCGCCACGTTATCTGCAGGGCTACTACTGTAGATGACTCCATGTCCACCCTTTGGTTCTCTTCCCCCCTTTTTTGTGTTGATGATATCAGTAGTGATGTCAGCAGTAACGTCAGCAGTAGGATGCTTACGTCAGCAGTGGCGGTTGTTGGGGTCGCTGCTGCAGCTGCTGCTGCTGTTGCTACTGCTACAGTAACTGCTGCTGCTGCTGCTGCTGGTGCTGCTATTGATGTTGCTTCTGCTGTGACTGCTCCTGTTGTAGCTGCTGCTATTGCTGCTACTGCTACTGCTTGTGCTGCTACTATTGCTACTGCAACGGTTGCTGTTGCTATAGTGGCAGCTGCAGCTGCTGCTGCAGCTGTTGCTGCTTTTGCTGCTGCTACTGCTACAGTTGCAGCAGCAAGTACTGTTGCGGGCTGCTGCGGGCTGCTATGGTTGCTGCAACAGCTATGGCAGCTGTTGTAGCTGTGGCAGAGAGGCTGGTGGGGTTGGGGTTTTTTTTTATTTTTTTTCCTTTTCCTTTCATCTGTCACTGCAGGCTCTGCTGCTCGTTGTGGGCAACGGGCAGCGAGCCCGCTGTTTGCTGCGAGCAGTGGGCTCGCTGCCCGCAGCCCGTCGCTCGCAGCGAGCTCCGGGCTGCGAGTAGCAGCAGCCGCTACTGGCTGCTGCGGGTAGCTGCTCGCTGCTGTTGCTGCTGCAGCTGGCTGCTGCTGCTGCTGCAGCTGGCTGCTGCTGCGGCTGGCTGCTGTAGCCTGCAATACTGCTGCTCGCTGCTGCTGCTGCTTGGTACTACTGCTGCTACTTGCTACCGTTGCTGTTGACGCTGCGGGCTGCTACTGCTGGCTGCCACTGCTGCTTCTGCGGGTTGCTACGAGCTGCTGCTACTGCCCGCTGCTGCTGTTGCACGCAGCTGCTGCTGGCTGTTGCTGCCACTGCTCGCTAGTGTTTCCTGCGGCTGCCGCTGCTGCAAGCTGCTGCTGCTGCTTACTGGTGCCAGTCACTGCACCTGGATGACGTTGCAGCGTGCGTCGTCGCCTGCAGGTGTCGGATGCGGCCTGCCGCTCACCTCCTCGCGTCACGCGTGGGGGTAAGTGCTGCCGAAAAAATTTCGGCAGCATTTTCCCTGGCCCAATGGCCGTGGGAAAAAATCTGACGCCGCCACCAGGTGGGTCAATGCTGCCGGAAAAAATCCGGCAGCATTTCCCTTGCACTGGCGCGTATGGAGGTCCACCGGCGTTGTCTGGCACCTGTACGCTAGTCTTCTGCTGCTGCTGCTATGCTCTGGCTCTGATACCAAGCTAGAATTCCTAGGCAGCAGGTTAGGGCACTAGCGTTGTTGATGCAGCGTGCAGGCTTCCACGCTCGTTGCTGAAGTCTGCTGCCCCCTCAGTCTGCTGCTCTAGAGTCTAAGTCTGGAAGCTTTGGGTTTGTTACTCAGAAACGCGCGCGCCAGTGTTACCGCCAGAAAGCAGCTGAAAACTGAAAGTGACTGATTAGGAATGAAGAATGAGCAACAATGGGAGACCCCTCCAAGTTCTAGCTCCCCCCCACTAGTGTAGAACTTGTTTTTATTTAGTCAGCTAACCAACCAATCAGAAAATAATCCTAGACCTATTTTCTTGCAGGCAGGGTTTTCTCGGTGAGCCCTGCCAGACGCTCGACAGCCCAAAACCCGGGCGTCGTTCGTTTTGCCTGAAAACTGGACCATACCATAATACTGCTGTTGCGAACGCAGTCGTGCGGTCAAAATCAGCTAGAAAAACAGCACCAAAGAGTTATGGCTGCCCGAACCCAGGCAGTGCCTATGACAGTCAGAGACGCCAAACAAGACTACACAACAGGAGACATGGACCCTAGGCACAGCACGATGCTGCAGACGCAACGCCACGACCAGAGACAGTGTTGGGTGCATTCAGACACCATCTGTGGTGGCAGTGACCGCCGGCGGCCCGACCGCCGAGGAGGCCTGCAGATGGAGCTGAGCGCGTCGCCAGAGGGAGGAGGCTCCAGCGAACGGTGAGTGGACCTCAGCGTACGTCGGCTCCACCAAGCGACACTCCAGCACCGTCGAGTCTCACCGTCAGTCATCTCCACGCCGATGTACACAAGCCGAGAGGACACAACAGAGTACAATGAGAGATGCACGAAAACCAACAAGGTGCACTAACGAGTACCATGCCGAGCCTTTGTGCAGATCGAGGCATTTACGTTCAGCAGCCCCTGTCTATGGTAGGGTTCCGTTCCGATGGTCGTGAACAGTCAAACCATAAACATTGGGTACATTAGTCTTATATTCCGTGATGTTTGACGGTTCGACGTAAAGTGCAGTCCGAGGGGCGGATGAGGCTTCTTGTAGACAAATTGCTAGGCAGCAGGTTGGGGCAGTAGCGTTGTTGGTGCAGCGTGCTGGCTCCCATGCTAGTTGCTTAAGTCTGCTGCCCCCTCAGTCTGCTGCTCTAGAGACTAAGTCTGGAAGCTCTGGGTTTGTTACTCAGAAGTGCGCGCGCCAGTGTTAGCACCAGAAAGCAGCTAGAAACTGAAAGTAACTGATTAGCAATGAAGAAAAATGAGCAACAATGGGAGACCCCTCCAAGTTCTAGCTCCCCCCCACTAGTGTAGAACTTGTTACTAAGCTAACCAGCCAATCAGAAAATAGTCCTAGACCTATTTTCTGGCAGGCAGGGTTTTCTCGGTGAGCCCTGCCAGACGCCCAACAGCCCAAAACCCGGGCGTCGTGCGTTTTGCCTGAAAACTGGACCATACCATAATATCGACGCTGCGAACGCAGTCATGCGGTGAGAATCAGCAAGAAAAATAGCAGCAAAGAGTTATGGCTGCCCGAACCCAGGCATTGCGTACGACAGTCAGTGATGCCAAACAGGGCCACACAGCAGGAGACATGGACCCTAGGCACAGTATGACGCTGCAGACGCAATGCCACTATCAAGCACAGCGCTGGGTGTATGCATACAGCATCTGCAGTGGCAGTGACCGCCGGCGGCCCGACCGCCGAGGAGGCATGCCGATGGAGCTGAGCGCATCGCCGGAGGGAGGAGGCTCCAGCGAACGGTGAGTGGGCCTCAGCGCGCGTCGGCTCCACCGAGCGACCCTCCAACAGCGTCGAGTCTCGTCGTCAGTCATCTACACGCCGATGTACACAAGCCGGAAGGACACAACAGAGTACAATGAGAGATGTACGAAAACCAACACTCCCCCATGACTCACAGGCGTAGTGCACATGTGCGGGCAGAGACACAGTCAACGACCAGACTCCCCCAGGCCACGCAGAATTGCAAGCAGGGATAGAGAGAGCCACTCACGGACGCAAGCCGACTGAACTCACAGCTTTCTTGAACGAGTCGCGCTTCAGTGCCTTGGTCAAGAAGTCAGCCAGCTGCCGTGCTGTCTCAACCCACACAATTCTGACGCTGTCGTCATGCAACAACGAACGTACATAGTGATACTCAATGTTGATGTGCTCTGTGTGTGTGTGTGTGATGCACGCCGTCATTGTCGACGATGGCCATGGCACTCTCATTGTCACAATGCAACGTGATGGATGCAACAGACTGACGCACCTCGGACAACAGACAATGCAACCACACACTCTCCCATGCGCCTGAGCCAAGGGCCACGTACTCAGCCTCAACAATGTTGCGTGCAATGCACCCCTGCTTGCCACTGCGTCAGGACACAGTTGTGCCGCCGATCAGAAAGATCCAGCCCGTGGGACTCTTACCGTCTGGGCTGCCGGCCCAGTCACTGTCGGTGTAGCCCACCGCGATGACGGACGGCTGGCGACGGAACATGAGACCTCGCCGAGGAGTCGAGACGACATAGCGCAGTACTCGGATCGCGGCCTCGAAGTGGAGGTGACGCGGCTCCTCAGAGAACTGGGCCAGGAGGTTGACGGCGAATGCGATGTCTGGGAGCGTCGTCGTTGCCAAGAACATCAGTGACCCGATGACCCGCACATATGTGGTCACGTCAACTGGCTCCCCCACAACAGCTAGGTCAAGACTCTTCAGCTTCACCTGGCCATCAGGTGACATGGGCGAAGATGCGCTCCACACGAGGGACAGGTCCTCGGCAAAGCGAGTAGACAGGGTCTGCACATAAGCAGCCTAGTGGACGTGCAGGATGCCCTGGGAGCGATCATACTCGAGCTCCATGCCGAGGAAGACTCGAGCAGACCCAAGATCCTTCATCTGGTAGGCGGCGTGCAGCAAGTCCTTGACACGCTGGATGGCAGCCGTGTCTGGTGACGCAATGAGGAGATCCTCAACGTAGACCAGAACTGCAGCGAAGGTCTGACCTCACGGACTCACAAACAGTGTGGGATGAGCGGTGCTACGTTGGAGGCCACCACAGAGGAGCGTGCTGCTGATCTCCTGGTTCCAGCACCGAGGCGACTGCTTCAGGCCATAGAGGGCCTTCCGTAGCCGCCAAACTCTCCCAGTGCCGTCGTCGAAGCCTGGGGGCTGCACCATGTAGAGCTCCTCACCCTCCAGTGAGCCGTGGAGGAATGCGTTGCTCACATCCATCTGATGCAGCTCCCACCCATGCTGGGCAACCAGGCTGAAGAGTGCCCGACTGGTGGAGAACCGGGTGACTGGGGCAAAGATCTAGTCGTAATCAACCCCAGGGACCTGGGCAAACCCCTTGGCTGTGAGACGGGCCTTGTACTTGTCCAAGGACCCGTCAGGGTTCCACTTGCGCCGAAAGACCCACTTGGCACCAATGGCCTTCCCACCCGGAGGGAGGTCGACGAGGTCATACACGTGATGCTGCTGGATGACAGCGAGCTCGTTGACACAAGCAGCATCCCAATGTGCGGCCTCAAGAGAGGCTCGAGCCTCGCGGAGGGTGGCTGGGTCCTCTGGGCATGTTGTGGAGCGGACTGAGAGAGCGTGTGCATCACGAGCTCCATGTGGGATGCATGCGAGTGCAGCCAAGACAGCATGCCGATGCTTGTGGTGAAGCATGGCGTAGTCCAGTGCGGAGCCTGGGTGAAGGTCTGCAATGATGGCCGAAGTGGTCAGGCCGAGAGCCTTGGTGCCAGGGTCCCCACTCACGACCGTGGGAGTGGAGGAGACACGTGGGGCCACCCGGGGTCGAGGCGCCACGGGACGCGGTGCGACGGTCTGTGCGCTCACTGTCGGCCTGGGTCGGAGGCTGCCGCCTGGGCCACGTGTGTAGCGTGGTAGGGCAGGAGATGGCACTGAGTCTGACGGGCCAACGGAGGCGACTGGGGCTGCTGGTCTAGAGGGGCCAGCAGACGCTGCTGGTGTTGCTGGTCCGGAGGGGCCAGCGGACGCGACAGGCGCTGCTGGCCCGGATGGGCCAGCGGACGCGACTAGGATTGCTGGCCCGGATGGGCCAGCGGATGCGACAGGGGCTGCCAGTCCGGAGGGACCAGCAGACGCGACTGGGACTACTGGCCCGGAGGGGCCAACGGACGCGACTGGGACTGCTGGCCCGGAGGGGCCAGCGGACGCGACTAGGGCTCTCGGTCCGGAGGGACCAGCGGACGCGACTGGGACTACTGGCCCGGAGGGGTCAGCGGACGCGACTGGGGCTGCCGGTTTGGAGGGACCAGCGGACGCGACTAGGGCTGCCGGTCCGGAGGGACCAACGGACGCGACTGGGACTACTGGCCCGGAGGGTCCAGCGGGCACGACAGGTGCTGCTGGCCCGGAGGGGCCAGCGGATGCGACTGGGGCAGCTAACTCGGAGAGGTCAGCGGACATGACTGGGGCTGCTGGCCCGAGGGGGCCATAGGACGCTACCGGCTCAGAGGGACTCAGTGATGTGTCACCCGGAAGCGACAAGACGGAGGACGGACTCACCACTCCCCCTCGCGACGGGAGGAACACGGACGAACCGGAGCGGATGAGGTCGCGAGGAAACAGGTCCTCGAAGAAGAGAGCATCGTGGGACTCGACGATGCAGTGCCGGGATGGGTCCCAGAAGCGCCAGGTCTTAAACTGACAAGAGACACCGAGGAAGGTGCAGGGACGTCTGCGGGGGGCGAGCTTGCCGCCCTGCTGCGGGACGGGGAGCCAGACAATGGCCACGCTGCCCCAGACGTGAGCCGGGCGGAGGTCAGCGCGCTGACCGCACCAGTGCTGATACGGCATAGACTGGCGGGGAAGGAGAACGTGGGGAACCCGGTTCCAGACCCATGTCATGTAGGCCATGGCTTCAAAGTAGAAGCCATCGGAGAGCCCAGACTCAACCCGCATGGTACGGACGGCGTCGGCCATGGTACGGTTCCACCGCTCGGAGACATCGCTCTGGGCGGGCGTGTAAGGCGCGGACGTCTCGTGGTGGATACCGCGCGAGGCGAGAAAAGTGGTGGTCTCACCCATGTACTCAGCACCGCGATCGGATTGAAAGGGGCGAAGAGGCCGGCCACACTCGCGCTCCGCCAGAACAAGCCAGTCCTGAATGGTGCGGGCAACATCGCTCTTCTGGAGAAGGCAGAAGATCCAGCGGTAGCGAGAGTAGTCGTCCGTGAGGGTGAGGACATAACGACCATGCTCGCCGACGGACTCGGTGGGGAGATGGCCCATGACGTCGGAATGGACCAAGTCAAGAGGGGCTGACACACGGGAGGAGGACAGAGGATAGGTGGACCGGTGCATCTTGCCCTGAGCGCAATCAATGCACTATGTGGGGCATGGGAGAGGGAAAGTCTCCGGGTCAAGGCCATTGGCCGGCTGAGTGCGGAGCATGCTATCTACGACAGCAGAGTGGACGTGGCAAAGGCGGCGGTGCAAGAGGCGGGTGTGCTGCAGAGAGAGTGTGCTGGTGACAAACACATGGCCTGTGGCGGCCGACGGGGAAGGGACGGAAGGGGAGGAGGACAGACGAGGAACATGCCACAGGTTGCCACGGGCGGTGGCGTGCAGGATGACAAGACCGGACGGACGCAACGACACAGTGGCAACACCACGCGAGTGCACAACGTCCATGCTCATGTGGTCAAGGGCAGTCACGGACAGGAGGCTGAGCTCAAGACCGGGGACGAAGAGGACATCGGTCAGAAAAACATCACTGACAGGACCACGGAAACGAACGACGCCGACGCCGCAGACAGGCAGCACCTGTCCGGAGCCCGTCCGGACACCGGAGACATCGCCAACAGGACCGAGCATACTAAAGGCCTCGCGAGAGGCCGTCACGTGATGCGTGGCCCCTGAGTCGATGATCCAGGTCTCGGCAGGGTCCTGGACCGGAGTCGCCAGGTCGCTAACGGTCACATGGCAGCAAGCGAGAAACGCGGACGCGATGGAAGGGGGCGCGAACCGAGACTGCCAATCATCTAGCAACGCGACGTCGTCAGAGAAGGGGATAGAGGAGACTACCAAGGGCAACGGGACAGACGAGGAAGCAGGGCACGACCACAGCTCAGTCTCAGTCAGGCAAGGCAGGGCAGGGGAGCAGGAGGTGACGCAACTCGCACTTCCCTGGGGGGGAGGGCGAGGCAGGCCGAGCTGGAGCGCGATGAACTGCTCCAGCTGACGCTCACGGGATGACGGTCCGGGTGTGTAGACCGAGTGCGGGGTGACGGCACCGGAGCCCGGGTAGAAGGAGGACTGCGCTGGCGAGGGGAACGGAGGCGCCGACGGCTGCGGATGGTGTTGCTGCAAAGCTGGCGTCTACAGGACTGGTGAAGCCACCGGAGTGGTGGAAGCGCTGGACGGGGCCGAGGCGTGAGGACCGGCGATAGCGGCGGCGACAGAGGCGAGACGGCGCTCCTGCTGGCGACGCATGGTGGCGATGATGCGCGTCTCGTCTGTCGGCAGAGGGCACGTGTACCATCCGTGCCCGGGCTGGCCACAGTTGTGGCAGAACGAGCCACCACTGCTGGACCCTGTCGGCGGCTGCTGCTGCTGCTGTTGTTGCTGACCCTTGCCCTTCTTGCTCCGACGCTTCTTCTTCCCCGGCGATGAGGAGCTGGCGGAGGTGGCTGCAGCCGGGGAGGCGACGGCCACGGCGGCGACGGCAGGGGAGGCGAGGGCCTCCGTGCGCTGGAGATGGGACTCCAGCCGAGCTTCCTCGATGCGGAGGAAGAGCTCGTATGCCCAAGGCATGAGGGTGCCTTGGGCCGCCATGGTGGAGAGGACGTCCTGGGCGTAGTGAAAGAAGACGTTTGCGTACACAGCGGTGGCACCGTGCTTGATGGTGAGGAGCGCGGCGAGCGGGGGTTGGGCGGAGATGCCGAGGCGACGAAGGATGTCCTCCGCCCGCTGCCAGTAGGCGGTGACCGTCTCGGTCTCCCCCATGTGCAGGGAGTTGAACTCCCGCAGTAGACGGCTGGTCTCAGCGTCGCTGGACAGGCGATGAGGCCGAGTGATGATGTGCCACGCGGCTGCAGGGTCCGGGGTGGCGCCAGCGGTGAAGTCGTCGATGAAAGGCTCCGGGGCCAAGCGGGAAGCCGGAGGGGCGACTGGCACAAGGGCACATACGGCACGACCAGTGTCATACAACTGGTCGGCCTGGGTGGGGTCATACGGAAGGGTGTAATACGCCCACAAGCCCTCACCCTGCGCCTAGATCCGGAAGCTGAGCTCCCAGCTGCGGAACTGCTCGCCGGCCTGATGTGGTGGGGGCGGCGTCTCAAAGTCCTTCTGCCTACGGAAGGCACCCAGAGTGGGGCCAAGGACGGAGGTCACCGTCTGCCGCTGGCGCTGAGTCTGCTGTTGTGCCAGATAATGCATACCAGCGGACACAGAATGGGTGGCGTGTCCGGGAGGGACGAATGGTGGCAGTAGGCTGGTGGCAGACTGGGAGGCCAATGGCTGCAACGCTGCAAGCTGCTGCGTCAAGGCGGCAAGCTATTGCTGAAGAGCAGCCAAGGGGTCAGGGTTGCCGCCGACGATGCCAGAGGGATGTTGCTGCTACTGCTGATGTTGCTGCTGCTGCTGCTACTGCTGCTGCTGCTGCTGTAGCTGCTGCAGAAAAGGGGAGCTAGGGGTCCCCCCCCAACAGAGGAGGACCCCTCTTCAGAGGGAATGTTAGTCATGGTGGTTAAAGGTGCCTCTCTTCCCCTTTTGTTTTTTTTGCTGCTGATGTCAGCAGTGACGTCAGCCGAGCATGGCTGGCGTCAGCAGGGGCTACTGCGGTGTGTGCAGTGCCACTGTTTTCTCCCTTGTTTGTTTTTTTGTTGATGACGTCAGCAGTGATGTCAGTGGACGGCCGCTCACGTCAGCGACGGTAGATATAGCCGCTGCTGTGGGGTTGCAGCCGCTATTGCTGGTGCTGCTGCTGCTGTTGCCGCTGCTGCTGCTGCTGTTGCTGTTGCTGTTGCTGCTGTTGCTGCTGCTGCCGCTGCTGCTGCTGCTGCCGCTGTTGTTGCTGTTGTGGCTGCGGCTGCTGCTACTGCTGCGGCTGCTGCTGCTGCTGCTGCTGCTGCTACGGCTGCGACTGCTGCTGTTGCTTCGACTGCTGCTGCAGCTGCTGCTGCTGCTGCTATGGCTGCGGGAGGGGGGGTCCCTTTGTTTTTTCTCTTTTTTTTCTCTTGCTCGTCGCTACGAGCTCGCTGCTCGCTGCGGGCGACGAGCTGCCAGCAGCGAGCTCGCTGCTCGCTGCTCGCTGCTCGTTGCTCGCTGCAAGAAGTGAGCTCGCTGCTAGCAGCTCACTGCTCGCAGCGATCAGCGGGCTGCGGCTGCTGTTGTTGCGGTTGTCGCTACAGCCGCTGGTGCTGCTGCTGCGAGCTGCTGTTGCTACCGACTGCTGCTCGCTGCCGCTGCTGCTGCTGCTGGCTGCTGTTGCTCCGGGCTGCTGCTGCAGCGAACTGCTGCTGCTGCCAGCTGCTGTTGTGTGCTACTGCTGCTAGCCGCTGCTGCCACTGCTCGCCGTTGCGACAAGCTGCTGCTGCTGCTGGCTGCTGCTGTCAGTCACACCTGGAGGACGTCACCGCGTGCGTCGTCGCCAGCAAGTGCCTGACGTGGCCGGCTGCTCACCTCCTCGCGTCAAACGTGGGGGTCAGTGCTCCCGGAAAAGACCCGACAGCATTTCCCCTGGCCCAGTGGACGTGGGAAAAATTCTGAAGCCGCCACCAGGCGGGTCAATGCTGCCAGAAAAAATCCGGCAGCATTTCCCCTGCACTGGCGCATATGGGGGTCCACCGGCGTTGTCTAGCACCTGTACGTCAGTCTTCTGCTGCTGCTATTACGCTCTGGCTTTGATACCAAGACAGGAATGCTAGGCAGCAGGTTCGGGCAGTAGCGTTGTTGGTGCAGCGTGCGGGCTTCCACGCTAGTTGCTTAAGTCTGCTGCCCCCTCAGTCTGCTGCTCTAGAGACTAAGTCTGGAAGCTCTGGGTTTGTTACTCAGAAGTGCGCGCGCCAGTGTTAGCACCGGAAAGCAGCTAGAAACTGAAAGTAACTGATTAGCAATGAAGAAAAATGAGCAACAATGGGAGACCCCTCCAAGTTCTAGCTCCCTCCCACTAGTGTAGAACTTGTTACTCAGCTAACCAGCCAATCAGAAAATAGTCCTAGACCTATTTTCTGGCAGGCAGGGTTTTCTCGGTGAGCCCTGCCAGACGCCC
>SZWC01005807.1:1533-32037 GCA_023375785.1 Penium margaritaceum | reverse complement strand
GGGGGAGGGAGTGGAGGGGTGGGAAGCCGAGAGGATGGGGAGGATGCAAAGGAGGTGGCAAGACAAGGAGCACTAAGCAGAAGCAAAACACACAGATGACATGCCATGGAGGTGACTGGCGCCGCGAATAATGCCGATGCCAAAGGCGTCAGGCAGTGCAGCACCTCCAGCTTGTGGTGCTGCGCTACTACCCGCAGCTGTGGGGGGCACGCTCAGGCCTACCTGCGGCGTCCAGTTGGGCTTGGTCCTGTGGCCTCCCAAGAAGATGAGCCCCGGGTCATCTTCCCCCGGTGCTGACTCGGAACCGCCTCCCCCTTCCTCCAGCTGCTCTCCGCCGTCGTCCTGCGTGAAGCCATCGTCCATGTCCTTCCCTCTGTCGCTCGAGGCCTGCAGGGGAAGGAGGGAAGCAGGATTAACATTGAGCGGTGAGTGGTGGGGGGGGGGGGGGGGGGGGGGGGGGGGGGGTACTCCTGGAGGCTAGAAGGCAGAGAGTTCCATTCCTAGAAAGAAAATGGAGAAACCGTGCATCTGTGCTTCCCCCAGGAGCCTAGAATACCATACCCCCCTTCCTCCCGGCATCTTCTTCGGGGCAAGAAAATGCAAAGACTACAAGTGACTCTCACTGGGATGCACACTCTCACACACAGAGCGAAATTATAGTGCAGCCGGAACTATTCTCGAAAAGTTGAAAAACCAATCCGCCATGGCCTATGGCGCTTCAAGTCAGCAAAATGCACTCAAAGTGCAGTTTCCTTCGCTCTTCCCTCTTCCATCTTTTGTACTCTCCATTTCCGACATTTCCTGACACGGCCTTCTCTTTCCACAGGGTTTCATCCTGTGGTCTCCCTCCAGGGTTCCCCCTCACCGTCCCTCTCCAGACTTCCCTCGCGGGCCTCCCCAGGGTTTCCACCTCTCCCTCTTCTCCTCAATCCAGATCTACTCAGACCTCTGAACAACTCCGACCTAGCGTCCGCAAACCCTAAGCCAACTCCGGTTACTTCTTGAATCAGCAACCCCAACAGTCGTCGAGGGAGGTAAGCACACACCCTGCCGGGCAGCTCGCCTGCAGTTTACCCAAGTCCCTGCCGGCTGATGTGTCCGCCACCGCCAGCCGACTGCAACTGCGATCCCAAGGGAGCTCGCCCGCGCACGGGAGGGAACAGCAGGAGGGAGAGCAAGCACGCCCGACTCTCAGAGCCCGGGAGAACGGCCGACCCTTCGGTTTCCGACCCTGGTTGGCGTCCTGCGGCAGGCCGAGAAATGGCGGCCAGGCCATTCGCCACGCTGACCCGGTTCCACGCCGTCCTAGAGCACGAGCCATCAGGTCGCGGCCATGGACCGGGGGCCAGGGAGAGGTGCACCGCGGCAGGGCTGGCCGAGATGAACCAGCCACACAGGGTCGGCCATGGCGGACGGGGGGGGGAGGGGGGGGGGGGCACATGGTCGGCCAAGGCCATGATGGGGCCGCAGTTCGGTCGGCAACGGCCATGCTGGAACCGCGGGCGGTCAGCCACGGCCATGGCGGCGCCCACGGGGCTGCAAGGGAGGGGCCCACCTCAGACTCACTCTTTGATCTTGAGACAGTCGCTGAAGCGAATCAGAGGGCCCAGCTTGACTTTGCTCCAGCAGCAGTAACTGATGCTGCTGCTGCTGCTGCTGTTGCCGCTGCTGTTGACTCGGTTGTTCGGACGATGCGGACGACATGCTGTCGCTTCTCTACGAACGAGAGCTATTGCGTAGCAGCAAGGCTGAAGCCGCAGCAATAGCGGGAGGTTTACTGCAGTCGGCTGTGCAGTAGTCGGCTCCGTTTCGGCAGCTTCGCCTCCGCCGTGTCGCACAATCCAAGCCTACGGGTCCGGTCAACGAATCCGAGCGCTACGGACCGCAGCGCGTAAGGGCGACACCGACTTGCCTCACTACCTCTGGTTCGAAATGCGAAAGAAAGACTTGCGGTCGAGACGATCTTGCAGTTTCGATGCTTGGGCAGGTTCGCCCTCCCAAGTCGTCTCCCAGGAGGAGATCAAGCTCGTGATCGGCTTCGAAGCGGCAGGCGGCGGCGGCGACAGTGAAAGCGAGAAAAGACGGGAGAAACACAGCTCAGCGGGGTGGGGAGAGACGCGATCGGCGCTGAAGCTGCAACTGTCGAAGCTGTCATCTCAGTAAGCCGGATAAGGGCGATGCAAGATGCTTTCTGTGGAGATGCAAAGCGAAAAATCGGAGCTGCCGCGATGCGATCGCGACGAGGGCGTCAAGCGTCGGCCCACGCTGCGTGTGAAGCGGCAGGGGCTTGGACCCAGCTGAGTTGCGGAATCCCCTGCAGAGATGCCGATCTGCTCTTGCTTGATGGCCCGGTGAGCCACCCTGAGGGGGAACAGGGGAGGGGGGGGGGGGGGGGGGGGTCCCACGGGGGAAGTGTGAGGGGACATAAAAAGCGGGCATGAGCGAGGCGGATAATGGTATGAAGTGAGGGATGTAACTTGGAAAAAAACTTTTGAGTCCGCCCTTTCTTTATTTTTTAATACAGGGTTCAAAACACTAGTTTTGCGGTCCCCCGAGCATTGAAAAAGAGCAAGGTCCTTGTGCAGCACAAAAAAAAATATTTAAGGTAAAAGTCGAACGAAACAAAAATGTGTACAGCGCGGGCTGCCGCTGCATTTCCATGCACGAGTTGCTGCAGGGCCGGTTGAGCTTCGTGCTGCTAGCGGGATGTGGCGACAGCAGCCACCGCCCCGGGCATTCAACTGACGGTAGCTTCTGGGCTTGGCGGCAGGGGCTGCTGGGGCTGCTTCGGCTACTGGAGTCGTCACAGCAGAGCTCTGCTGCTAGCTTCCCGCCTCGAGCCAACCACCACCGCGAAAAGAAGCGGCCAAGGATTTCCAGTCGGGCTGTAAGAAGCGGATGGGCATGACCGGCATCGGAGCAAAGCAGATCTCAAACCCTCACGACGGATACAGAATTACACTTTCTTTTCTAGGTGTTGTCATTTTTCTTACGTATCCACACAGAGAACCTGAAGCAAATCATCTTACTGCCATGGTTTGCTTGAATTTTACCTCTCAACGAAGGAGAGCGGCCCAATTGGACGGCCATAGAATTCATATTTTTCGAACTGAGTGTAAGATAGTCGGACTGCAAATCTACATGGCGATGTAACGATCACAACGGCGATCATTTGCGCAAGCAGCGACGAGGAAAGCGAATCCATCAGGGTTGCGATAAATAAGACTGTAATGGGGCCTGATACATCAACTATCTTCATACTTGACGAAGGAACAATCACCGAAGTCATCGGATGCCTTCACAACAACAATCCATACGTAAGGAACACAAAATCATAATCCATCAATTGAACGTAAAACGAATATTCAGAACACACCCCACACAGCAAACGAGAGGTCAGCCATTACATTGCCCATTAGAGGTCCACATTTCTCCCAGGATCACAAGTTACAGCTCTCATTCCAAACTAAAACGCTACGTGTCTGCATCCCAGAAGGTTTTATTTCCATCAACATCCAAACAATTTTTTCGAATCAATCTAAGAGGAAAATATTTCAGCAACGAACCGAGGGGAAAAAATAGCAAAACATTGATAGCATTCCCCTTCACATGAGAAGAAAGCATGCTATCATAAGAAATGAACAAAGCCGTGGAACAATAACACTTAAAAGGGAAATAAATAAAGTTAAATTAATTTATTAAAAATATGTATAACATCAGGCCAGCTCACAAACCACTTTCCAATATCTAACTTATTTGATCTATCCAATGATCAATCTCTCTCAAATCCAACAAAATACAAGTAAAATTAGACATGAATTTGTTTAAAATATTGATTTCATTTATAAATACTTAAGAAAAATCGAACAATTATTTTAGTTGTTTTTCAAAATTCCCTTTGAACCCAAAATTACATGCCTCTAACCATCCACATTTATTATCCCTTTAACAAATTTCAAATCAAAATCAACGATTAAACTTCCAACAAATACACTTTTTCCGACCTCATAATGAAATACAATTTTTTAAAAATAAGAATTCATATTATAATTCTTAATCTCTCAAAACTTTTAACATAAAAGTCACAAATTAACTTACTTTATGAAAGAATGATTAAATGAATCATCAAATCATAAATTGAACCATAATTTACAATTACAATATTGCCAGTACAAATATTAATACATATAATATAAGTGAGAAACACAAATAAGGTATGCCTAATCATAACGCCGCTTATAATGATAAAGTAACAAAGATTTTCTTAAATATCTCATATGAAGAAATAATTACAAGGGGGAAAAATCGTTACCACCAAAATAATCATATTCTATGATAATACGTTGTAAAGGAAACCATTGTTGGGGAAGACGTAATTTTTGGTAGGAGAGAGTTTATTTAGATCAAAAGTGTCACTGTGAACAAGTGCATACATGCAAAATACAAAACAATAATGGGCCATACTTGGGCATCCATGTCGAGTGACGCTACTCACACAAAGTTTCCATAGACAAATTCAACAAGTTATGCAAAACATTGTGTGGGTTTGAATAAAAACAAACACAGACTTCACAAAAGGCTATGGTTGTTCAAAATTCAAAAAAATACTATCCAAAATATCAACACTATCACTAAGGTATTTGTGGGAACCATATTAAATTAGATGATTCATTGAAAACCTGCTAGTATAGAATGTTAGATGATATTATTACAAGTAAAAATTAACGCACACCAAAAAATCTCAAGATGAAGTAGTAGTGGGTAGTACATGTAAGGGAAATAATAATCACATAAAAGAATCACTAAGGTAGCCACCAGAACAATTTTTCCCGTTTCACCACATCAACTCACATCAATGTGAGATTTACTATAATGTTTACGCAAATGGCCACAAAAATGATGATCAAAGAGATATAAGTTTTCATACAACTCCCAATAGTACTACAAGGTACCGAGGCCTTACACTTGACAAAATACTAAGTTTTTTTCTCCTAAATAATTTCCAATTACAATTTTGACTCCTTATGCACCACCATCATCCTCTTCCACTCATGTTAAAGCTAATTTTTGTTCCATGAAAATACCCACTAGTGTTAAAATATATTTCAATTTTAATGGTACAAACAATCTCTTGAGATTTACCCAGTTTCGATGGCCAATTTAAACTGAAATGCATCTCATGATGCATTTTCTCTTTTTGGAGGGACCAAGAATTCACCTCCTTATATACTCAGAGGCAAGGTTCAAATCCTTGCCACCACAAGATTTAAAGGTGTCCTTAGAGGCCCTTTGGGGCTGTGATCCTTTAGCTTCCACCTAAAAGGTGGTTGGTTTACAACCTCTTAAAGCCTCTTGGTGACCCTTCAACTACCAGTGCATCTTCAACCTCTAGTGGCTCTTCAGCTACTAGTGACACTTCACCTTCCATGTCACTCTTTTGCTAGCCACAATGGTTATGTAACCACCCAGGTGGTTATGCAACTACCTACAAACTCCATGGAAAATGCCTCCACGGAGGCCCTCCTAGGAACAATTATGGAGCTTGGTCCATTCATTCCATAATGACTTGTCCTGCCTTGAAAGTCAATTCTCTTTTGAGATGTGTCCAACGAGCTACTCGAAAGTCTGCCTCTACAAACCTCAACCTCTAACACAACAAGCCTATTCCCAAGGAGGCACCTCCTACAAAGACCTTTGCCTTCTTTAGTGCAAGCAAGTGCCTTAGAAAGTAGTCTAATCCAGATATGGTTTGCCAGATTTAGTCTCAAGACATCCAGAGCAGGCGCCGGACGAGTCCAAAAGTCTGCACATATGGGTACATGCCTACAACTTGTTCAAGGAACTATTCATGAACTTATCCATGTGATCTAACAATTCCTACAGATATTTGGTATTCCTCCATCCAAGCCTTGCCCTCTAAATTTCATTCAAATTTCAGCCATCCACTTTCCGTAAATCATGACACAAGCACTAAATAACCATACAATCGAAAGACGGAAGATCAAAACACTCATACAACCATATCCATCAATAAAAATGGTCTCACAAATTTTGTTTAATCCAAAATATTGTTCCTCCATAAATTTAATTTTTAAGATTAAGTAAACTCAATCACCAACTTGAAATCTGCTACCTTTCCAATGCATGTGGGTCACTACCTTCATCATTGATTTGATCTTCCCTAGTATATGAAAATGATATAATGTCATGATTACTTTGGACTTATCACTACTTCATGATGAGTGAATGTTTTCACTCAAATTTAAAAAAACGTTTTGTTTTAAATAGTTTTTAAAACCCCACTTTGAAAGGAATATTTCTAGTCTTTTCAAATGCCACTCAACTATACGTAGCCACACAAATCGAAAAATAGAGCACCAAATCACTATATTGGTACTTGTAAATCATTAAAATGACGAAATTAAGCATGTTCCATACATCTATTTGCGTTGTCATGCAACAATAACATCCTATAAATAACAATTCTGATTTTCATTTTATATGCATCATCTCCCAGATGAATATAGATTTCACAGTCACATCTTAAATTATTTCTTTAAAGGATAAAATATTTGTCAATCAATGATTTTTTTGAATTACGATAGCCATTTTATCTTAAGAATGATTTTTTTCATCATATGGAAGAAGAGTGAAATATTTGAAACCAGCCAACCAGCAAAAGGATTCCATCAAACCACCACAAAGTGATTAGAGAATAAAACGGTCTATGGAAACATCTAGTAACGGCTCCATGGATACCACTTGAAGCAGATGCACAGGATTCCCTTCAACTAACTATTGACATTCATAAATAATGCACATTATCTGGAAGTTTATGTTTTTTGTACACCTCGTTCCTCATAAAATTAACTGTGTACTTCTTTAAGTCCTTAGTTTCACCTTAGTATCATGTATAACATATTCCATGACATCCATCCCAAAACATGTAATATCATTTTCCATTAAGGGATACAAAAATAAAGTGGGTAAATTTACATTTCTTGTAAGCTTTGTTTTGACTGAACCTTAAGTTATCCTACACAATCAACTAAAAATTATATTTCTAGACGGATTTACAAACTATGGGGTCTTTCTTGGGAAGTAACGCTTCCACATCCTTAACTATATTCAATCATCATGAGTACATCCATACATCAATTTGTTTTAAACAATGTCGAGGTGAATCTTTAACTTCCATCCACTACTTTCAACTTCTTCATCTCTTTAGGAAACGGAGTCATTTCTTTGGTGTTTAAAAAACATAAGTACTTCTTCACGTGTGTAGATGATTATGCATCTATCTATAAATCTTTAGTGGTGTTCAATGTAATAATTTTGTCCTTACTAAATTAATTCATTTGTTTTTTCTAGTTTGCCTCAACATTCCTCCACTTACACATAAATTAATATGAAATTAGTTCTGGGTGTGATTCTCCGATTATTATCTTTTTATCTTAAACATTTATGCCATCACAAGTGGCTCCATCAAATCAATGAGACAAAATTCAATCTCATACTATTTGGTTAATGTGTTTGCCATGAATTATATTCTAATTGTAAACTGGGTTTTTTGGGTAACAATATTATATTCTTCCTACTTCTCAAAAGTACTGAAACATATTTCACTTTGCTACGATAGACCTTAAATTTGTTTTGGAAAGGATCTCAAGTTCGTATCGAATGGACTGTAGAAGTTGCACACAAAGTTTTTGTGGGCAGTGAATTTGATTAGGGGGAGTGGGGGACGAGCATTTCAAGGAGTGGTCAAGATTGAAAAATGATGACATCATCCATAGAGTAAAAACTGTTTATCAAGCCGTAATTCTTTCTTTGCAACAATATCATCAACTTCGAATCCATCCATGTCAAGGTCTACGAAAAAAACTAATGAAAAGAGCAACATATGTCCTCTAAACGTTGTTGTCAAAGATGTGGTCTTATCTTTCCTTGCACATACATTCTTCACCATCCAATCACTTTCACAGATTTTTGTATGTGTAAAGAGCATCCACTGCACTGCATCATTCATCAAACGCATGCCAAGTTCACGTGAGTGCCCTCTGAAATGTGGTCACCTACCCATGTTGCATTCTCTTAGTGAATGCAGCTTTTGAATGGCTTTTGAAGTCCCAAATCCGTAGGCTTGAGCTTGGCAATGCATCCACCTGATCTATACAAGTCTCTAAAATATGGGTAAAACTCACACTCCCATGCTTTGACAATATCATTAGCTTACATACGCCATGCATGAAGGACGAGCAGAAGCTTGGTTGCCTCCTTTGAATCACCATACATGGCATGCATGTGCGGAACATTCCATCTCTAACACCATCCCAAACCACGTTTTAGTGGTTTCAATGCTACCCAACTGATTGTGTCTATGTGTGAAATTTTTTTGTAAGATGCATTGAGAACTTAACAAATTGTTCCCTTGTACAGGACATTGTATGGTTTTGAAACTCTAGATGAACAACCGTGGTTGAAATTCACCATGTGCACTACTCATAAGCATAACTGTTACTTTCCACTTATCTTCTTGCCAAGGTGCCTTCACCTCTTAGCTTCCCTACAATGAGTACATGAATGGAGCAACTAGTACAATATAGACAGGTGAGGTTTTCATTGACCAAAATGTAGGGCTTGATCTTGAATAGGTGATTTTACTATGGTACAAGCCAAAGAATGGAGAGTACACGTGCATCTCTACTGTTAATAAGCTTTCAAGCAAATGTGCCACAATGCTAACTCTACTTCAATTCAGTGGTGAAGAAACTAGAGCACAAAGAACGTGAGAATTGTGCATTGTCATCACACAAGGTAAAGATGTTGATGCCACAATATTAATATATCACCATAACTTAATTTCAAATCTTTACATTGCATATTGGATTTCCAAACTCATGCATTACTTTCAACATCTGAATGACCTTGTTTTTAACTTCTATAATATAGAATGGACTGAGATGTATCATAACTTTTTGTAACACCCCTTAATAATAAAAAAACTACACTCTGTGAAAATGGAATCTTACGAGGGATTGTGGAAGTTGAGACAAAGCCATGAAATTACATTTGTGACACTATCATGCTGCATCATAGTGACATGGATAATCAGAACATGACCCAAGACATATCAGGCCATGTACAACCCTCTTTTTGAGGAATTCTAAGAACAAGATGAAGACACAAAAGACATGGGCTAAGAAGGAGGTGGAGGGGACCATTAATTCTTCCTCTAACCATAATTCCTCCATCTAAGAAACCCTATCCTTAAGCTTAGCCAAGAGCGTGTCAACAACAGCTTTTTTGCAAACTCCTAAGCAGACAACTCTTTTTTAGCAAGGATTCTTGTAACAAAAACCTTTACCATGTCTCATCCAATAGCATGTAGATCCACATTTCTAGGGATGATCACATCTACGAGATGGATGTCCGGTGAAGATGTCCGTTTTTAGTCTTGTAAGTCATTAGACAACACCATCAGGCACATCTTCAGTAGCACCTTATCTAAGGGAGCCTCCTTAGAGAAGACGTCCTAAGGAACCACTATTTGTGTTGATGGTGAAGGGAAGATAGATGGAAGGAGGACTTGCTTGGTCTTTTCAGGAGTTCCACGTCCACAAGAACAAGGGATACAAGGTTTAGGTGAGTTAGCACATGCTGCATTTAGTCATGATGTTTGTCTCCTGAGACCTTGCTCGAGAAGAGATTGAGAGGAGCCTTGGTGTTGTACATATTCACTTTCCTAAGAGGTGTAAGCACCTCTTAGGCCCTAGTTAGAGACACAAAGTTCCTTGAGCCAGCATGCCGTTGAAAACCCATGAATAGATGCTCGAATGGGCTACGCATTAAGCACATATTAGCCAAATATGAAATTTGCAATACAATGACCAGCCAATGGAAATACTAGAACCTTGCTCATGCCACCAATAGTTTGCTAGCCCTCTTCCTACGTTAATATCAAACCTAAACCTCTCGCTAAGGCAACGACATAGGTAGAAAACAAAATGGAAGTAAAACACCAAGGTACTTTTGTACTCATTTCAATAGGCATCATAAATTATCTATCACTACGAACCTAAGATTCAAACTTGAAGTTCGTTCAGACCAACAAATCATCATCTAGTTTGGTAATGGGTACAACAAGTAGCACAATAAATGTTCTCACCCTTAGCCTTAGTCTTAGGGCACTTACGTTAGGTATCTTGTCACTCAATAAAACATCAATGCTGAAAATTCTCTTTGAAGCTCTTGTAAGTCAACTTCATTCATATTTCTTCTGATATACATAAGCATAAAATCAAAAACTTTTTCAAGGATAACATCCCACTTCTGAAATATCACTAAAGATACACCCATCCTTATTTAGACAAATCTTAATAATAATAACATCATATTCAACAAAAATTGAACATACCGATCAACTTCATTCTTATGCTTTTTATCAAATATGCATATTGGATTTTAGCTACTTTATATGTCAATTTTGTTAAAAAACAAATTATTTGTCAAGTTCACATAATATTCTTTTAATAATGGAAAAAGAAGTTGGTTGTGTTGGAAATATTGCCAGATGCCTTTCGTTTGTGAACGTTTGGACTTCATCTCCATTTTTTCCCTAGTAAGAACAAATGAGATTTATGGCAATATGGATGGCCAAATGAAAATAGGTCTTCTCTTGTTTCCAATTTTCTACACAATAATCTGTTTATGGTGGCTCCTCATAGAGAGTACCTTCAAAATAGACATGTTCTCTGGCTTCTAGATTTTTCATCAAATATTTTATTTCAAAGCAATTATTATGCATTTTTTAACTAAAACAACTTCAGAATCCTCCATGATGGGAAAGGACTAATTTATAATGGCTACAATTATTTCCTTCATTGAAAGCACTTTGGTCTCATTACATGAATATATTTACGTAAGGCAAATTGACACAAATGATCATTCTATACAACGCATCACTTGAAAAGACCTTAAGATATTAAAACTACATCAAAGGTTGTTTATCCAACCTTCTTACACTTTCCTCCTCTACTGCTTCTCCTTACAATGAAATCAAAATATTGAAATGTACATGTGATATTTCTTATCAATCACTTTGTAGAAATATGAACTAGAAGGTTTTGACTGCATTGTAATTCTCACTTAGGGATCGATCTTAGCTTTCTCTCTTTGTCTGTTCCACACTTTTTCAAACCTAAAAATCTTTTTTTTAAGTCAGGCTTGTTGGACAACTTGAAAATTCTTCAACCTCTCAAAAACATGTCTGAATCCTTAAAACCCCTTATTTATTCCGTAAGGACTTGCCTTCATACAATCTCTCATTGAAATCTAAAGAGTTGTCCTAATTTGTAAAGGAAATATGATGTTAGAGCACTCGGCTACACTCATAACAATATTGCTACTTACTCACCCTTTGATAACTAGGCACATTTTATGATCTCATCAACCCTCCATTCAGGCGTTTCACATGTGCAATCAATGAGTGTAAAACATATTGAAAAATTGATTAAATTATGCATTATCTTTCAAAGTTTTCTATTTTCCCATGAATTTTTCCCCTCGTCTGACTTTTGTTAATATTTCGATCATGCATTATGATTCATTTTTGGTGACAAATATTTTTTGTTTTGACATAGTATGTACGTGGGAGGAGGATGTCATTACTCAGATTCTAGTCACAACAAGCAATGCAATTATGGATTTTATCCTTGATTATGCCCCAAAGGCATCCTTGAGAATTCATATGCATGGACAAAAAGGATTCTACAAGGGGAAGCAGGAAATGTACATGGTCGTTGTAAGGGACGTTGTCATTTTCGAATTCTTCCTCGCAAAAGAGTAGTTCCTTCAAGGAATCATAGAAGGCTTCAGGCTGGAGGAATCTGACTAGAGCTGTGTGATTTAAAATATAAGGCCATGGATCCACGACTTCATGGAAAAGGGTCCAAATGCTTGTGGTCCACTTTGAAAACAACATCGTAAGAGCTTCCCTATAAATGAGGAGGCCTACATTCAAACATTGATGGTCTACTTTGCCATCACCATATCCCCATAGAAGATCATGTCCACATTCACTACAAACAAGATCAACACAAATGTCATGCTGGTGCCTTCACCATGAAATTTGTGGGCACAGATAGATTGTAAGGATGTAGCAATTGTGTGGCACTATGACAAGTTTGTAATCAACACCTTGGTTGTCTCGATACTGGATTTCCTCATGGTTCTGAAGCACATCAACTTGTCCTCCATTCTCATATTTAATTTCTACCATGCATTCATATTGAGCATCGTGCTGCCACTCATGGTGTAATGAGGTACCCCTGTTTTTCTTGCATTCTCGGGGCCTCGACCGCGTTTGAGGGGCATCTGGGCCATTTTCCGTTTTTCGGAAATTTGGCTCATGGTCGGGCTCGCCTCCGCTCGACCGCGACTGTGTGGATGTGAGGACGCGAGGACGCAAGGACGCGAGGAGCAAGCGAGCAATTGCGAGCTCCACACACCAAGGGCGTGTTTCGCTCGCACCTTCGTGTGGCGTTCCGAACACGCCACGCGAGGGTGGCTTCTCCTCCTCTCGGCGAGTGGCGTACCGGTGACGCCATCCGCCGAGGGGTTGTTTCGACGACCGGCCCCGGCAACGGACGCGATCAACGGTGGCAGTAAAACCGGTGACTGCGACTGTGCGATCGTCGTTGTTCTCCGGTGGCGTGTACAACAAGGCGATCGCACCCACCGCCGAGAGCCATACGAGGTCAACGCGGCGGCTCGCCGAGAGACAGAAGGGACCGTCGATCTAGACGATTGACGGCCGGGGACTTCTCGCACTAGGCATTAGGTGCAAGTAGAGCACCAAGTTCAGGTGCAAGCAGAGCACCGAGTTTAGGTGCAAGTAGCTTGTCGCAGCAAGCTAGGAAAGCAGTAGGCTGAGGCCTGGGCTAGCCAGCCGAAGAGTATAAATACCCTATATTCAGTTCAAGCTTATAAACCTGTATTTTCTAGCTCTGGCTTCCAGACATCTCAAAGTCTGTCTTTCTGCTGCGATTGTGCTCTCCACACATAAAGACTAAATCTCCAGAGAGCACCCACTCTCACATCTGGCATCAGAGCCTGAGCCACACGTTGAGCGGAAGCGGTGCCGAAGCTCAGCCAACTTGAAGGAGCAAAGGCACGGACTACGCCGGACAACGTCGAGGCTGATTGAGAGGGAGATTGTTGGACCAGACTTCGAAGCCAATGCACGAGACAACCTCTGGAAACTTTTCTACATTTCCAGAGCGTCCACACGGCCTACCGTGTGCACGCAGGAGATGACGGGTGACTCCTACGTACTTTGAAGACGTCAGATTTTTACCCTAGACTGCCGAATTGCTTCAGGAAAATTTTTCAATTGCTTCCGAAACGCTGCCAATTTTTTTCGAAGGATCTCCAATGGCTAAAAGTCATCAAGAGCCATGGAGCAGGCCCTGCATCAGATCGTAGAGCAGCATGGAGCCCTCAAGCAAGAGAACGAGCGGCTCAATCGGCAGATGGCTAACCTACGGGACGGGACTCGCGCTGGACAGGTTGGGGCGGCCCTGTCAAGGAGTCCACCAAGACCGAAGCCAAAGGCTCCGGAACCGTTCAACCCCTCAGTCAAGGGTGCGAGCGTACGGACCTGGTTGTTCGCGCTAAACTGCTACTTTGGGGCTCTGGGTCACCCTCCAAAGGACGATGCTTTGCGTGTGTCATTTGCGGTGACACTGCTATGCGGAGTAGCATTGGAGTGGTGGAGGCAGTTGAATATGCTGGCCTCTCGAGGTGGAGGAGGGAACGCAGTCGTGCAACATGCCGTGTTCTGGCAGCCAAGAGTGGTGCAAGCTCAAGCGCACGTGCCGACGACATGGGAGCAGTTCGAGCAAGCCATCAGAGATCGATTTGATCTCGTGAACGCTCCATGGTTGCTCGCAACATGCTTAAGCAGCTGAAGTAGATCGGCTCGGTACAGGAGTACACGCGCCGTTTCCTGGCGTTGTGCTTGGAGATCGACGACATAAGCGAGCCGGAGATGGCAGATAAGTACCATGACGGCTTGAAGGCAACAATGTAGCGCACGCTGGCACTTAGTGGAATCACGGAGTTCCAGGCAATGGTGGCCACTGCAGAGCTCGTTGACGCGCTACGCTACCATCGAGGGGGTCTCCGTGAAAAGTAAGAGAATTTTCAGCGTCGAGCGCAGCACCAACGTGCAGACCCCATGGAGATCGACGTAGTGCAAGGAGGCTAGCAGCAGAGCAAGCTGCGTGGTGGGAACTGTTGGATCTGTGGGAAGCCTGGGCACCTCAAGAAGGACTACAAGAAGAAGCAGTAGGGAAATGGCAACGAGCAGTGAGTGGCGGACGGCCATCTGCTGGGAAAGCTTCGTCCGCATCAGCGAACACTAGCCCCGAAAGTCTTTCAACAACTAGGGAGCTGCCGAGTGTATTGCTGCGGAGCGAAGGAAGCGGGAGCGTTCCGGGGATCCTCCTGAAAGCCGTTATGTTATCTGCTGGTTCTGCAGATGGCGAGGGGCGCCAGACTCGCCGGCAGATTAAAGCGTTACTGGATTGCGGCGCGTCGCACTCATTCTTCAGCGATGAGCTTGCAAAGAGGTTGGGGCTTGCATGGCTACCTGAGAAGCCAACTACGGCCAAGTTGGTGCAAGGGGAGCTGAAGTGCAGACTGCCTCTGAAGCCTCTAAGGGTCCGTCTGGGCAAGCTGTCGTGCGAGGTGAACTTTCGCACGTGCCCGATGGATACCTATGACGCCATTCTGGGGCGTGATTGGCTACACCGGTGGAATCCTACTGTGGAATGGGTGTGCAACCAGGTGAAAGTGAAGAAATGCGGAGAGAAAATTATTTTGCCGTTGTGGGCAGAGGAGAAGGAATCCAAGGCAAGCAAGGTGCCACAGTTGAGTTACATGCAGCTGAGGCGCTGTCAGCGCAAAGGGGATCAAGTGTACCTTGTGTGGGTGCGACAAAAGGCAGCAGCTGAAGAGGTGGAAGTGCTGGCAGTGGAGATAAAGCAACAAGAGGGAGAGCAGCAAAAAGCACCACTTGCAGAGCTGTCAAAAGGCATCAAGGGAGTGTTGGACAGCTACAACGACGTGTTTCCTGCTGAGCTGCCAAAGGGTTTACCACCGAAGCAGGACATCGACCATAAAATTGAGCTTGTTCCTAGAGCAATTCCAACGGTGTGGGCTGCTTATTGCATGAGCGATAATGAGCTAGGTGAGCTGAAGAAGCAGTTGGAGGAGCTGACCGAGAAGGGGTTCATAAGACCTTCCGTGTCACCTTACGTTGCACCGGTCCTCTTTGTGAAGAAAAAGACAAGGGAGCTACGGCTGTGCGTGGACTATCGCTCATTGAACAACGTAACGATCAAGAATCAGTACCCGCTGCCAAGGGTCGAGGACCTGTTTGACCAGCTGAGGGGAGCGTAGTTCTTCAGCAAGATTGACTTGCGCTCGGGGTACCATCAGATCCGGATTGCGGAGCTGGATGTGGAGAAGACGGCGTTTCGGACGCGGTACGGCCATTTCGAGTACCTCGTGATGCCGTTTGGATTGACCAACGCTCCTGCAACGTTCATGAGCCTCATGAACAGGATCTTCCACCCTCACTTTGACCTGTTCATGGTGGTTTTCCTCGACAACATCCTCATCTACTCCCGAACTCTCGAAGAGCATCAGCAACACCTTCGGCAGGTACTGGACATTCTTCGGAAAGAGAAGTTGTTTGTGAAGCTATCCAAGTGCGAGTTCGTGAAAAGGGAGGTGGAGTTCCTTTGGCACATCATGAACGGCAAGGGTCTCCGCATGGACCCAAAAAAGGTGGAAGCAGTGAAGCAGTGGCCGACACCAAAGTGCGTGCGTTACATCTAGGTGTTCCTGGGGTTTGTCAACTACTACCGCAAATTCATCCGGGGGTACGCGGAAAAGGGTGCACCGTTGACTTAGATGCCGAAGAAGGATCACAAGTGGGAATGTGGTGATCAAGAGCAGAAGAGCTTCGAGGAGCTCAAGGCTGCAATGTGTGACGCTCCGGTCTTGGTGCATCCGGATTCATCCAAGGAGTACGTCATGGGGACGGACGCAAGTGACTCTTCCATTGGGGCGGTGCTGATGCAGGATCATGGAAAGGGGTCGCAGCCGATTGCATAAGCGTCTCACAAGTTGGGAGGTGCGGAGCTCAACTACGCAATCCATGAAAAGGAGATGCGTTCACACACTGGAGGTGCTACCTCGAGTCGCAGCGTTGCGTGGTCTTCACGGACCATTACGCCCTGAAGTACCTAAAGGCACAGTCGAACCTCAGTCGCCGACAAACTCGCTGGATGGAGTTCCTGGAAGGAAGTTTTGACTATGACATCCAGTACAAACCTAGGAAGGTGAACCCCGCAGATCCTCTGTCACGGAGGCCGGACTTGAGCCTCAATTCCATCTCAATGCTGATGGGATCTCCAGTCATGCATATCTTGTTCAAGCACGACTATGGTGTGGACAGTGAGTTCACGGGTGGTGCGCTGAAAGACGCCACGTGGGATGGAGTATACTGGCGAACGGGGCAGGAGCGGAGGATTGTCGTGCCGGACTATGCGCCATTGAAGCAGTTGTTGCTCGAGGAGGCGCATGACACCCACTATTCGGGTCACTTCGGCTTCGACAAGAAGCTTAAATCCTTGGCACGCCAATACTGGTGGTCGTCAATGGCGACTGATTGCAAGTGGTTTGTGAGCAGCTGCGATGTGTGCCAACGCATCAAGGCACGGAGGACCAAGCCACTTGGGGAGCTGCAACCATTGCCTGTACCTGAGAGGCCATGGACGGATATCTTGCTTGACTTTATCGGCAGGTTGCCTGTGACGCAGCAAGGCAACAACACGGTGATGGTGGCGGTGGACCGGTTCTCGAAGATGGCACACTTCATCGCATGTCCTGAGAGTATCACAGCTGCCGGGACAACTCAACTCCTCCTTAGTCATGTCATGAAGCTACATGGAGTGCCGCAATCGGTGGTCTCAGATCGCGATCCACGTTTCACTTCATGATTCTAGAGAGATCTCATGGAGAAGCTGGGCACGGCATACCACCCACAAAGCGATGGGCAGACGGAGCGCACGAACCAAACGTTGGAGCAATTACTGCGGAGCATGGTCCCACCGGATGGAGAGGGTTGGGAGGAGAAGCTCGGAGTGGCAGAGTTTGCCTACAACTCAAAGGTGTCAGCATCAACAGGAAATTCACCGTTTGAGGTGGTCTATGGCCACCAGCCACTGAGTCCAGCCGCCCTTGCTACGGCAACATCCCTTCCGGCTGTGCAGCACATTGCTGACGGGTTTGCCACCTCTTGGGACGTGGTGCGGCAACGGAAGTTCAAGGCACAGAAGCAGCAGAAGTGGCAGGCTGATAAGCATCGCTCCGCGGAGGAGTTCCAAGTGGGAGATAAGGTGATGCTGAACTCTGCTAACCTGCAGCTAATGGGAGTTAGGAGTCCCAAGCTGAAACCGCGATGGGTGGGTTCGTTCCGCATTCTAGAGAAGCGGTCAGTTGTTTCATACAAGCTGGAGCTGCCAGCTCACTACACCATCCATCCGGTGTTCCACATCTCCCTTCTTCGTGCCTATCGCGACCCAGACACCTTCTTCCAAGGTCGCGGGACAGCTCCACCTCCTACTTTCCAGGTTGAAGGAAGTAAGGAGTTTGAGGTGGATAAGATTCTGGCGGACCGCGAGAGGGGACGACGGCGTGAGTTTCTGGTGTAGAAGAAGGGGTACCCGGCGGAGCACAGCTCTTGGGAGCTAAAGGCCAACTTCCATGTTGGGGGTACGAGCACAGTTCTCCAAGAGTATCTCAGGCGCGCTGGGACGTTGCGCCTGCGACGGGGGGGTGAATGTAATGAGGTACCCCTATTTTTCTGGCATACTCGAGGCCTCGACCGCGTTTGAGGGGCATCTGGGCCATTTTTCGTTTTTCGGAAATTGGGCTCGCGGTCGGGCTCGCCTCCGCTCGACCGCGACTGAGCGGATGCGAGGACGCGAGGACGCAAGGACGCGAGGAGCAAGCGAGCGAGTGGGAGCTCCACACGCCAAGGGCATGTTTTGCTCGACCCTTCGCGTGGCGTTCCGAACACGCCACGCGAGGGTGGCTTCTCCTCTTCTCCACGAGTGGCGTACCGGTGACGCCATCCGCCGAGGGGTTGTTTCGACGACCAGCCCCGGCAACGGACGCGATCAACGGTGGCAGTAAAACTGGTGACTGCGACCGTGCGACAGTCGCAGTTCTCCGGTGGCGTGTACAACAAGGCGACCGCACCCACCGCCGAGAGCCATACGAGGTCAATGCGGCGGCTCGCCGAGAGACAGAAGGGAACGTCGATCTGGACGATCGACATCCGGGGACTTCTCGCACTATGCATTAGGTGCAAGTAGAGCACCAGGTTCAGGTGGAAGAAGAGCACCGAGTTTAGGTGCAAGTAGCTTGTCGTAGCAAGCTAGGAAAGTAGTAGGATGAGGCCTGGGCTAGCCAGCCGGATAGTATAAATACCCTGTACTCAGTTCAAGCTTATTAACCTGTATTTTCCAGCTTTGGCTTCCAGACATCTCCAACTCTTTCTTTCCGCTGCGACTGTGCTCTCCACACATAAAGACTAAATCTCCAGAGAGCACCCACTCTCACACATGGACAACGCCAAGAAGCATGAATAGCATTTCCCGCATACACAAAATAGGTGGGAGTCAAGATCAAGGAAATAACTTCGCTTTTGTGCTGAAGCCTTACTCCTAAAAGAAGTGTATTACATGAGGCAAAGAAGAAGAGAAAGTAGCTTGCATCATTTTTATTGATGCTTGGGAAGTACAAAGGTCCAAGCCTCTTTGTGATTCGCTACAATTTGCCTACATAGTGCCTGATTATATCCTTTTAGTTTGTTTATAAAAGGTGTAACTCAGTGGATTCAGGCTTAAATGGCATTTTCATGGCCTACGTCACAAAGAATCTTTCACGATGAATGACGACAAAGTCCAAATAAAATTAGCGCTTTCACACTCCCTTGAAGAAGATGATGGAGTGGATGTTGGTCTCATCATGCTATTACTACATGCCAAGTTATTTCAAGTTGATAGTCACGTGAATATTAAAGATCCTCGACTTTTGTAGTAACAAAATGAATATTAAATTGTAAAAAACACACTTGTTGACTTATCTTGATACAAAAAACTTTTTCTCCAAATCTGACTTTGACTAAATGTACTTCTCTCGAATAAAAACGTTGAACCATCTCAAAGCCATAAAATATGAACAAAACTTGTCAATAGAGTGGAAGTGCAAATTAAAAGGGAATAATTATGTAGAGGTATCCCATATTTATAAGATGATCTTTATTGTTGCTTAATTGAGGAATAACCAAAGGAACATAAACATCATATCCTCACTTTTTGGCTCACATAGCACTGAGTTGGAACACTAATTTGACATACATATAATTTATATTAAAATTTCCAAATCATGGTGTGTGAAAAAACTTTATTGCTGATTTATGTATTAATGCTAGGTGCATAGAACAGTTGTTTTTACAAGTATATTCGAATGAAATTTGGAGTGCCTACCTTTCTTTGTCCAAGAAGCTAGAAGATGAAGATGTTAAATGGCTGTGTTGATAATCCTCATCCTCACCACAACCTCATGAATCCAAAAGGTACGCAAATGCCCTATCATATATATGTAGTTACAACGCTTCATGTAAGTCAACCCAAATGGCATGGGAGAGTCTAAAACCAAGATAAACCTCGTCCTCCTTGCTAGCCCTCACCACACCATGACATGTGTAATGTTGAGTGTAAGAACACTTCCATGGCCAGAAAAAAACAGACCATATTTAAGATATAAGACAACGTATTTATAAATGCCTCATTATCCGTTGAAGTAAAAAATTGTTTCTTAAAACCACACAAAATCTTGAAATATCTGGTTGTTCTAAAGGATAAAACAAAAGAAAAATAGATACGTCCTCCACAACAATATCCATGCCTAAAAAATAAAATTTCAAACGTTATCAACTATCAAAAACGAAGATCAATCATTAGCATTACATTTTAATACATATTTCCTCTACTTAAAAAAACAAAGATAAAATCTTACAATGACAATTTCCCTTAAAAGCCAAAATCTAATGTTTCAAGCCACCAGTAACATTGAATTTTGAAGACATCAAACAGAGAAAATATAAAGAACATAGTTCACACTCATCAACCCTTGAAGAGACCAATTGCAAAAAAACCTTTTGTTGAAAAATGTTACAAGCAAATAATTGTACATGTCTTTTTCTTATTTCTAATGAAATGCCTTTTCATCTTTATGAATATATTTATAACATTAAAAACATTATTTTAATACAATATTAGCAATTCCTTTCAGAAATTGTTGGTGGAAACAACGTTTTTCATCTCGAACAAAAACGGGAAAAATAATGGAGGCCCACACAAGCTCAAATTAAATCACTCCCTCTATAAGTACCAATCAAATTCCTTTTCTTGCACAAAGCATCATGTAAATTACAAGCCACAACAATGCAAGAAAATACAACAGCATTGGAAGTGGTTTATTTTTCAAAGTAAGCATTATGATTCCATTATTACCCAGTGGCAGTGATCCAACACCATGGGCTCGTCCCATTGTAGCAATGTACAACTGCTTTCTAGTGCATACAAAAGCTCATACAATCTAACAGCTGTGGAAGGCCAATATATCTCGCAGCATTACTTAATCATACCATTCTTCACATGCATAGTTAGTCTTTAATTTCCAACAAAGTGTCTCCCATATATAATATTCCATACTAATTTACCAATCTAAGTTCTTCAATATTCAAATTATGTAGATCTGCCATACTTCCCATGAGTTGTAATGGTTGATGCTAGTCCAAATTACCTGACATATATTAGAAGGGTTTAACAATTTTATGACACAAAAAATGGAAGCCTCCTCGAATAAACCACGTAAGAATGGATAATAAAATTAAGATTTGAAGGTTTTTTCATGTACTAATATTTTTATCTCCATATTTAATTTTATTCATCACAAATATGGCATTGACTAGAAAGCATATAAATTCTTTTCTTTGAACAACAATTATTGAGTTATGGATTGCATACTGCTTTGTATGAAACACAAATCTCTTGGCAAATTCCCCAATTTGCTTCATTCTTTCACGTTTTTAGTTGAAAGTTTTGAAATCTTATTCACCTTAGAAATATGACAATCAAAACAACGTGGGATAAAATTATTTATTTACTCCTCTACTCATCCTTCTCTTTTGTAGCAGGTCTTATGTTTAATGCATGGATTATAACTCTGGTGTGAAAAAACATTTCAAACTATAACTTAAGAAAATTCAACAATTTTACTATATGATTTTTATATTATTTGTACTTTGATAACTTGTGCTAAAACGTTCAAACATATGTATACCACATAGAACGAGGCTTGAGTAAGAATGAGATCTTATGCTCTTATAGAGGAACATTTTATGAGAATCTATGAGAGATTTCGTTAAGAAACTAAACATACCAGTTGAGGGGATTTAAATATATCAAAGTACATCCTTATGACATTGTAGCATCATTAAGAAGGAGAAGAAGCAATATCAAAGGATAGATACAGCTTCTAAACGTTTTTGACCATATTACTTGGGAATGGGCCCCTTATTATGTTTTTACTATTTTCATAAAACCTTTTGTGTCCTCCAAGTGTATGGCAAAATCTGGCGAAATTACCATCTGTAACAAAGCATGAATATCATAAATTTGAATAATTCGTGCAAGTAAATGAAATGAAAATTTTAATCAAACAATGTTCAACGACTTTTATATGGAAGCATCATAAGAAGAATTTTTTATAACAATTTTTACTTGAAGCAAAAAAATGACAGTAAACGTATATACAAATTTATAACAAAATCTTATGATTTGTAATCACAAAATGTTTGCTCGAATGTTTTAGGTATAAAATTTAAAATTAAAATTATATAATGAGTAACTTGAATAATCTGGATCATGACTAAATGTAGCAGTTAAATACAGAATCCACAATTGTGTATATTGATAATAGTTAATCAAGTTGAAATCTAAAACTAGGGTATCTAAGCATAGTTTTTGTATGCTTACAATGACTCATTTGTTTTTAAAGATTAGGTCGTTAAGTATTTTTCATAAAAAATCACCGAATTCAAGAGCTAGTGTAAGAAAAAAAATTCTCATTCTAGGATTATCCATCCTTCAAAACGTTTTGAAAGAATAATTTCTTACTAATAAATGAAACAAACATTCCAAAAGAAATACAATAATGGAAAACAAATCACATTTTCTAGGAAATATCATCCATCTAAAAACCTCATTCATTAGTCTCATGTTTAAATTTAAAAAATTGTCTTAATTCTTGAATCAAAGAACAACCACGCAAGGTTCCATCAATTGATCCTAAACAAAATACAAATCATATGAACTAAACAAAAACTACACAAATCATGATCCTTAAAGTTATTCTCAAATGCTTTCAAGGAATATAATTTTTATTAAATAAATATTCAACAAAAGATCCAATTTGAATTCACAATTAACAGTTTCTTCACAATGCATCAAACCATTCTCCATTCAAATCATCAGAAAAAGAATATCATTTTATAGAACCATTTTTCTTTGAACATATTTGAATAATAGTTTAGGGTTGTTAAACGCTTCTAATGAATTTAGTTTTTCGTTTAAGATTAAAACAAAACCTAAGCCATTTTTTAATGCACTCAAACATCTTTGTCTACGTTCATACATTGACTAAATACGTGGATAATGTACATTTAATGAATATTGCCTCTCTATCTCTCTCTTTCCTCTCTCTCTCTCTCTCTCTTTGTCTCTCTCTATCTCTATCTCTCTCTCTCTCTCTCACTCTCTCTCTCTCTATCTCTCTCTCTCTCTCTCTCTCTTTCGCCCTCTCCTCTTAAATCCTGTTATTTTTCTCAGTTTCTTCTCTCCTCCTGTATGCTTCTCCTTGCTCTCTACCCCGTCTCCCTCCCTCCCTCTCCTTGTGTTCTCTCCTCCCTCCATCTGTCAACCCCTCCCTCTCCTCCTACCACTCTCCCTCCATCCCTCCATCCTCCCCACATGCCTCTCTTCCTCCCCCTCCCTTCCTCCCTCCCTTCCTTCCTCACTCTCTCCCTTCTTCTCTCCCCCTCTTTCACTTGTCCCCCCTCCCTCCCTCCCTCTTTTCCTATCCATCTCTCTCCGTGTCTCCTCCTTCCCTCGTTACCCTCAGACCCCTCTCCCTCTCCCACGTTTTATAACCTCCACCCTCCCTTACTCCTTCCTCCCTCCTTCGCCCTCTCCTCTCCTCCTTCCATCCTTCCTCTCTCCATCCCTCGTTCTGACCGTTCTCCCTCCCTTCCATCTACATGTCCATTGCTCACCCTCTTTCTTTCCCTCCAATACTCCCTCCCTCCATCCCTCCCTCTCTTCTTGTCCATCCCTCGCCCTCTCTCCTCCTTCCCTCCCACCCACCATACCCATCTCTGTTCCCCCTCTCTCCCCTCCACACGACTATCCTCTCATTACGTCCTCTCTCACTCTCTCTACCACTCTCTCTCTCTTCCTCTCCATGTCTATTCCCTCTCTTCTACCCTCATCTCTCTCTCTCTCTCCCTCTATCTCTCTCTCTCTCTTTCTCTCTTTCTTTCTCTCACTCCCTCTCTCTGTCTCTCTCTCTCTCTCTCTCTCTCTCTCTCTCTATCTCTTCCCCCTGCCTGCCCCTCCCAGTCTCGCTCCCTCCCTCCCCTCCTTTCCACCAAGCCCCTCCCCCCCTTCCTCCCCTTCGCCCTCCCATTATCTCCTCTTATATTTCCCTTCCACCTAGTCCTTTCCTCTTCCTCCCTTTTCTTCCTCTCTTTTGTGCTCCGATCCTCTCCCCCTCTCTCCCTAGCTTCAACCTTCCTCCCCTTTTCCTAGATCCCATCCTCCATCTTCCTTGATTCTGTCCCTCCTCCTCTCTCCTTTGATCGTGTACCCCCCCTCCACCTCCCTCCCTCCCTTGGTCCCACCCCCACTTCTCATATTTGCCTCACACACATCTTCCCTCTTCACTCTCTTCCTTTTCCCTCCTCCCTTTCCACCATTCCCACCCTCTCCTTCTTACCCTTTCTCACATCCCCTCCCCCATTTTCTTCGCTCCCACCTTCCCGTCTCCCCCTCTCCCTTGCTCCCTTATTCCCTTCTTGTCTGTGATGCCGCTTCTCCCCAGTCCTCTCTGTCAATCCCATCCTTCATCTCCCCCCTTTCTAATCCTTATCGTCTTCCTCAACATCATCATGTTTCATCATCATCTCCATAACCGACACCTCTTAACATCACTATCCGTGTCACCTTCACCTTCTGCGTGCATCATCATCTTATTCCTCTCCATTGTCACTCTCATCACCACCATCCTTGTCATCTTCCCCGACATGATTGTCGTCAACTAATTTTCATTTGTGCTTTTTCTTCCAAAACATTAATGAAGCGATGAGATTAATTATTGTGAGTCGCAAAGCTTGTAGGATGAAAACTAGGACCCCATCCTATGCTCCTTTCCCCTCTCTCTCTCTTCCTCTCTCTCCCTCTCTGTCTCTCTCTCCCTCTTTCTCTATATATCTCTTTCTCTCCATATGTCCCTCACTCACTCTCTCATTTTTTCTCTCCCTAAATTTCATCCCCCTTTTTCTATCCCTCACTCATGTCCTCGTCCTTTCTCTCTCCCTCCATCCCTTCCCCCCTTGGTCTCTTCCTCGTTCCTCCCTTCCTTCCCCTCCCTCCTCTTCCTCTCTACCGCTCCACCATGCCTCCCTCCTTTAACTCTACTCTTCCTCACCTCCTCTTGCTACCCATTCCCCCCTCCCCCTCATACCTTTTCTCCTTGTCTTTTAGGTCTAAGCATTTATCTTTCCTTGCCCTTTACACTTATAATCATCCCATTCTTCATCCCATTGTCTCTTCTTACATGTTCTCGTGGCCCACGCCTATCTGCATCCTCTCCCCCTCGTCCCCTTGCTTGCTTCTACTGTGCTTCCCTGGCACACACTTGGCCACACTGTATGTGTCGCCCCTCCTACAAGTCCCTCATGGTCTTTGCAATGTTTCTCATGTGTCTCTATCTCCTCGCAATCTCGTATCGCGCCCCTACCATTGCCAACTAAGTTGCCAGCCTGGCTACACTTTATGCATCATCATGTCCTCCATCTCTTGCCTTCGTTGTGAACGTCCTCACTGATGTTTTCCATCTCACGTCCTTTCATCGTCACGCCGGCTCTATCTCTCTTGACACTGCATAGCGCCTTCTCAATGCCCTCGATATCATCTAGTCTATCCCCACCCAGACATCTTCTCATTGCATAACCCTTCCTTGCCCCTTCTATGACATCACCCCTCTTCTTCTCCTACCCTCCTCCCCTTTTGCCAACTCTTCTCCCATCTCCATCCTCAACCTTCCCTCCTCTCCCCAATCCTCTCCCTTACGCCCATCCTCTCGCATCCCCTCAACAACTCCCTCTTCACCCCTCTCAACTACCACCACCATCACTCCCACTCTTCCCCCTCTTCCTCCTCGCATTGCCCCACCCTCCTTTGTCCTCTACTCATCCCTTTTCTCTCAATCCTCTTGGCCTACCACCCCCTGCATTCTCTTGGCCTTCTTCGTTTGCGCCCCTTCCCCCTCTCTCCTTCCCCTCTTCACTCCTAGTGTCCACTTGTGTTTGAAAACAAGCCCAAAAACTTCTGAATCGTGCCTCTTGTTCTCCTTCCTTGTTTGCCTCTCCCTCGTTCTCTCCATCGGCCTGCCTTACGCCTCCACCTTCTCTTGAATCATCCGGTCCTCCACTCGTCTTAACCAATATTCATCATCGGTTGTTCACTCTTATTCAGAACTCTCCTCCTCTCACCACCACCTATGGCCTTCCAATGTCCTCCATCTCCATCCACTCTCTTGAGGCTCTTCATGTCATGATAACAAGGACCTCCAAGTGGCTCCATTCTACCATAGCATTTCGAGCTCTATGAAACACCTTGGACAAGGGGCCTAATCTTCATGTGCCACAAAATCATGGTCACACCATGAGTTTCTAAACCCCAAAAGCCACCCTTGTGTAGATGTCAATGATCGTCACACCTCCACATAATTGTGTCATTTCCACTATTTAGTTGGTTGCTCATACTCTCATGTGAAAGCATTGAAAGGCTTCGTCGACTAAGCGAGGCCCAATAGTGTATGAGGGCTACTTTTGAGACCAGCTTGTTACCCCAAATGAAGTCTAGAATGGCGAGACCCAGCACTACATGGCAGCCATGGTAGTTCCATCATTGAGTCTCTTGATTTTGCTATTGTGTTAAAGTAGTAAAAAAATTGGTTGAATGGAAAATAGTGCGATGTCTCTATGACATTCATATCAATTTCCTTAGTGATGATTTTGGACATCATAGCGTTTGTTGTTAGCCAAACACGTGGCCAGCTCATGATGTTTAGGATTTGGAGAAATATTGCCAAGCCATCGTGATCATGTTCGTGTAGACCGGATGAAATTGTTAGAAATTAACGTCCGGCCCTGGAAGTCTTCTGTTCTTTCTCCTCCAATCAAGTTTAACTTTCCCCTTCTCTTGATCTTCTACTCTTCCTCTTCAACACGTTATTATTCAATTTTTGCTTATAATTTCTTGTTTTATGTAGATCATTATTTTATCATAACATCTTGGGATAAGATGAAACTTTCATCAATGAGAATTACATTTCATATGTCATATGTTTTACTAAACACATTTCTTGAGAGGGGTGTGTACCAGATGTAGTAGCCATATGTTGCGCTCTTATGGTTTTGATTTCAATCAAATGAGAACTTGTCGGAGTTTCAGTTTTGAACACTTTCATTAGTAAGAATTATGTTATGAAAAATGAAGCATTACGTTTTGACATGAAGATTTGTTTGTTTTTCTATTATTTTTTAAAATATTTTTATGAGTTCTTTCCCTTTTTTCAAGTTAAAAGTACTTCAACACGTAATTATCTTATTATAAAATAGGGATGGGGACGTCTAGTTCATTGTTTTAATGATATTGAATATACAAAAATGTTTTGCACTTTTGGGGTTTTTTCAATTCAAATCTCCGGCAAAGTATTCAACATACATGTATTATTCATTGTTTGTTTTGTTTTTTCTTGTCATTTTATATTTATGTCAACGAATCTTTGTTTTGTGTTTGAGTGAGATGGTCTTCTTTCTTTCATGGTCTTAGAACAAGAGATTATTGGAGGGTTCCCTTTTCTTGTTTAAATTTGTTCTCCTAGGTGATTGTCTCTAATGTGAGACAAACACATTGGAGTTGAGAGCTACAATTTACTATGAACTTACTTGAAAGCTTGAGATTTCTTGCTTTTGTGCATTTCCCATAGCAAACTTTATGGTATTCTATTATTAAATAGGTTGTTCTTTTGTTTGAATCATCTATTTCCGACGTGGCTTGAGTGAACGAGCTGATTAAACAGAAAATTCCTTAGGTACCCCATCTTTGGAAGAACTAGCGTCATTTGCCTCTACTTTCAAAAATAGGTCTCCATTGGCTCCAACCTCAAAAAGTGGGTTGCCACCCGCACTGACTTTAAAACGTCTTTCGTCGTATAAACCGCGTCTCGCTTCAACATCACCATCCGCCTCGTTGGTCTGATGACTTGCTATGAGGTACGGATGATCCATGGGGTATGATGAATATAGACGGGGTACATGGCATATAGTCACTCATTTTGAACGAGTTTTAAGACCGAAATAGGGTCTTATATGTTAGGTTTTGTGCCAAACCTAATGCAGTTTGTCATGAATATGGTCGTGACAAACCCATTCCGATTGAAGTTTTAAATTTGTCGCTTTTGACAAATGTTGAACTTTGTAAAAGTTCACCCCCCCCCCCCCCTTCGTGAAAGTCCACATCCCCCATGAACCCGAAACATTGATACTTAGGATTTGTTCTTTTGTACAAGTACTGAAATTAACCACAAGAACATTACTCAATAAACAAATCCATCCGCACTCAAAAGGAGAGATAATCTGCTCCCATGTAGAAATAGACATGAACGGGTATCCCATGACGTGTATGGAGTGGTGGCGTCATAATGTGGGGTACGTGAGGATTAATAGTTTTCAGGGAGGGTTTATCTTTACTCAAATATGAATTACGCGGTAGATGGTGACTCATTTTCGTGGTATGTGGCATTCGCGATTGAGGAAAGCGGGATACCTCGCAAAGGTGCCGGCGGATTTAACTGGTTCTGTTTCGTAGCGTCGAACCAGTTCAAACGGACCTTGTGATTTCTGTAAAAAGTTTATTATTATGATTATGATTATGATTATGACTTGTTTGTAACTTCGTCTGTTCCCTTCTCTGAGTGTGTTTGTCTCATCGAGGATTGAACCTTTCCAATGTCTGAAGGTCTCATTAGTAATAAATGATCATATGTCTGCATGATGGCCGATTCATGTTGTGGAGCTCTTGTACTGTTTTACTGTTTTGCCGTGTCCAGAATCTGAGTTCGGAGTTGAGAGACTTCTCGAAGTAAGGTTCCTACCACAAGACGCATCTGCGAGTTCCATCGCTGGAACGAAGTGATTTGCAGCCTTCGATCTGACAAGAGTCACCTGTCTTCCTGGCTCCTCCAGATGCGACCACGACAGCAAACTGCCGCTGCATATCTCCTCTTCGTGACGTCAACGGCTGCATTCTGGACACCGCGATCACGCGCTTTTTCTCTCCGCTGCTGGATGTTGGGACCATTCTGCTCCACAGATGGCACGAGTCTGATGTGGCCTCCCGACGTGGAGGACCATCCACCGGTTTGTTGACGTCCAGGGCCCACAGGGCACCGACAAGATTGCTGATGGTCATACTAGATTCAACAGTGGATTGCAGTCAACGCCGTACAGGGAGGACCGCGAAACCGTAGTGACGAGGAGCGTCATTAACGCACGGATTTCTCAGGTATGGCTGGATGACCTTGAAAACTTGGAGGAATCGCAAAACTAGCAGCAAAGTCCAGGATGGAGGTAGCCAACGGTGAAAAAGATTGCGCGGGGGGTGTTCGTTTTGGGGACTACGATGGGGGTAGTTAAAACTGAAATTGCGGACGCGAAGTTGACCTTCGAGTCTTAGGTCCCCACATTCCGGTCTTTGTGACTGAAAGTGCTTCCGAACGGCAAAACGAACGGCAATAAGGTAACATGGCATAAACAGTCCTCGTTTAGGACGAAGTTCCTTTAAGGTTCAGACTAAAAAATTGAAGCTCATGTAGACCACCTAGACCACAGAGATGATGACAACAGAGAAATCATTGCCATAACTGATAAAACAAGATAATAATTCAAGCGATTCAAATGTTTCAATGGAAAATTGATAAATAAAAATTCAAAACAGAATATTATGAAAAAGTATTCAACTACTATTTGATGTGATGTCAAAGATGAAAAATGTGAAAATATGCAAACCTAATCCTCCAAACTAATAGAAACAGAAACAAATAAAATCACAATGACTAATAAATATGAATTTTCTAGCTAATCAATTCATTTCTGTACTTATATATTCATATACACATTACATAAAATAGAAAAGAATGTTATTAAACAGTTTTAGTCCAAATGAAGCTCTTTATTCCTTTTTTAATTTTCCCATACCTTCTTATGTGTGAAAAGCTACCTTTCCGCCTCAATTATTATTAAAAATTATTCAATCATCTGCATGGAATTTTGTCTTTATAATATCATCAATGTCAAAAACTATGAATTGATTTTCAAAATTTCGAATGTGTATATGATAATCTCAATTTTTAGACATGTTTATATGTTATGAAATTGATATCCAAAAATACATTTGTATGAATACTTATACTTTTTCTAAAATTTTTTATGTATTCATATCTTAATGTATATAACTATCTACATCTTGATCTAAATATATTAATATATAAATATATCAAAATAAATCAAATCACCTCACTCAATCTATATGTATTCATCTATATCTACATCTACATCTATATCAATCTTGATAACTATATCTAAATCTACATCTATATCTTTGTCTATATCTAGATCTAACTCTATATACATGTTTAAAATGATATTGATATGTTATCTATATCTATATCTATATAAAACTATATCTATGTCTATATTTGTATATATGTATAACTATTTACATCTATATCTACATCTAAATCTATGCTTGCATGTGTATATATATGTATATCTATATCTATATCTATATTTATATCTATATCTATATCCATATCTATATCTATATCTATATGTATATATATCTATATCTATATCTAGATCTATATATATATCTATATCTATATCTATCTATATCTATATCTATATCTATATCTACATCTATATCTATATCTATATCTATATCTATACCTATA
>SZWC01005806.1:105389-122946 GCA_023375785.1 Penium margaritaceum | reverse complement strand
CCCCCCCCCCCAAATTAGAAATATTTTAGGGCATGCAGGCCCATGAAATAACGAACATGAGCTCTGTGTGTGAGTGCAATGCAAGACGACAAGAATTTGGCTAAGTCTGGAACGTTGAATATAAAAGATCAAGGAGAGATTACAAATGAGCCCCTAGCGGGCTTATATAGGGGCACCGGCAGCTAGCTGCACCGGGCCCCGTCACCCCTGCTGAACCCAAATGAGTCAACATGGAGAACACACTGCATACACCATGACGGCAACAAAGGTGGTCTCCTCGAGACATCGGAACAACTCTCCGAGTGCCCCGGTCTCGACCACCGAGAAAATATGAGCAGTGCCAAAAAATCTTGGAATCAACGTCCAGACACCACAGACGGCTTTCCAAACATCGGAAGCCCCACAACAGCCATCGGGTCTCCTCATCGCACCGGTATAGTCCACCGGGTGCGCGGGTCTCAATCCACCGAGAAAACTCTCCTACCTCCGAACAAGCCCACATGGCTGCCGGAATGCATCGACCGCGTCTCGCCGGCATTGTCGTAGGTGCTGGAGAAGTCTCGGTGCAGTCCGGAGGCCCGTCGTGTCGTCACGCCCTCCTCTACCATATACCCCGAATGTGGGTATATTGGTAAACCAGCGGTGTCGGTCGTGACGGGTGGAAGCCACACAAACCAACACTCCCCTGGCTGACATAGTCGTCCACGCCAGAACAAATGAACGAAGGCATAGACCAACAACGCATGCCAAACCACAATATGCACCAGGCAACCACACACACACACCTCTGCTACCCACCTAAGGTCTCCCTAGACACTGGCACATGCTATCAAGTGTCTAGGTCTCGACCATGAGAGGAGTGATGCACACGTACACAAACCAGTGTAATGCACATCACAGACATGTCAGGCGACAAGCGGGTCTCCTCGTGACACTGGCGGTACCAGTGCCCGGGTCTAGACCGCTACGAGCAATCCAACACAACAGCATCATCATCTAAACACAGGATCATGTGAGGATCTCCTCGTAACACGGGTGCAACTCACCACGTGTCCAGGTCTCGACTCCTGAGAGCGACCCAGCTCGAATACACATGCCACACGCAGTATAGGCACACACCAAGACACACGATCACATGGTCTCCTCGTGACACTGGTACAACCCACCAAATGTCCGGGTCTCGACCAACAGTGTGCTACCATCCACATGCAGTAGTGCAGGCATGTAGCATGAGCCACACGCCGGATGCTGTAGATACTCATAGCAGAGTATGGACTTGCCAAGCATCTCCCATGACGTCGCATCAGGTCGAGGTCCACACAACACTCCCCCTAGGCAGATGAACCTGGTAGCGATGTCCTCGATGGAGATGCTGATGTCGTAGTTGAATAGATCCTAGGCAATGATTCATGTGGTTTGTCCGTCATATAGAGATAGCTCCTCCTGTCACGTGCGAGTCGGCTCCCGCCCTCAAAGACGAAGTGGTGTCTCCGGCTACGACTCCTCACGTCGCAGTTGCATCACCTGGAGTGTACCAGCCCTCGCGTGACTGCCAAGGGTCCCAACTCATAGTCTCTCCTCTCTCTGCTATACCGCAATGCATCTGTGTACGACGAAGGAAAGGGAATGGGCGAGCAGCACACAAACGTCGATGAAGTGGCGGAGCTGGCCTCTGAGGCGGGATAGAGCACCCTGAGGCACAGGGGTATAGAGCCGGAACATGAGAGCTGGAGCGACGAACTGGATCACCACTCGTGGATGAAGATGTTGATGGGGCAGGTGAGTCGGGTGGATGAAGGTGCGTGACGACAGTAGAAGAAGAAGGAGGAGCGATGATAGGGTCGACAGGAGCCAGGATGGCGGAAGCCGAAGGCACGCTCACCTCTCCTGTGACAGTGTCTCCAACGGATGTCATACTCGGAGCTGGTACAAGATCCTCCCCGAGTATGGGTGTGTGAGATGCTACTGGCGGAAGGATCGTATCGATAGCAGTGATGCTCCCCTCCTCTGAAAATCGCTTACGCGCGGCCATCACCTCCCGCTGTAGCATGACTACACGCTCCTGCAGGTCAGCATAATCTGCCTGAGACATGTGGAGGTAGCCCATGTCTGTCTCGTGGAGGATAAACTCCACCTTACTGGATGCTGCACATGCAGATTGCACAACTCATGAGTACAGCTCCATCTGCATCAATGCTACTGAAGATGATGGAACTGGTGCTGCTGCATCCTCCTGGGGGTTAACCAAACTCGCTATGTGCCGAGACACTGGAACATCGGATGCAGCTACATGTGTCGCATCCACACCACAACTCGTGTCTGTCACACAAGGAGTGAGCAGTCGCATGCCGAGAGAGAAGGAGAAGGATGAGTCATCAGAGTCCGTGGAGCATGTGGAAATGTCGTCCGTGCAGGTACTGCCACTCTCAGCGTCGATGTGATAAGCAAGGACACCAGTAGGTGAACACAGAGGGGCAGAACTCAGCTCCTGCTGAAGAGGTGACTCCATCTGCGTGTAGGGATCTGCTCCACTGTCCTCAACTGCTGCCGTAATGGACACAGGTGTGTAGGACTCCGGCTCGACAACGCCCGTCAAGGCGACCAACAAGCGTAACTGGCGCTCACGCAATGTCTCACCGGGAAGGCTGGTCGCTGCCACCTGCTCGATGATAGAGTAAGGACTATCATCTGACTCCGTCATGTATGTCGCTGCTCCGTCGTGGGTACGGAACCCGGAGATTGTAGGAACATGGACGACTCCTCACGCTGAAGCTGGTCCTCATGTACCGCAGATGAGACGGTGGAGCCTGCTATGTCTGTTGCAGCACATGTCCTAGCGACGTCTCTCAGAACTGCTGCTCTCAAGAATGCCTCAACCTCCAAAAGACCAACCGGCCGACTCTGCTCATGCACTACGACTGCTGTCGTACTGGTGTGAATCTCGTACGCCAACGCCCCCGGAGATCCATGTGGGGCATCCCGATCCGCACAATACTCCTGTGCCACTGGCAGGCCGCCACCAGTCGGAGTCGCGAGTGGTTCCGCCCAAGCATGCGCCACCTGCACTCCTCCTGATGCAACCTGCTGCTGTAGAACGTCCGGCTCCTGCCCCAGCGTAGATGTCGAACTCGATGACATACATGTCTCAAGCCCTGCAACCTCCGCCGGACTGGTGTGAGCCTGCTGCACACACTCTCCCAAAAGTCCGGCAGATGCATCCCGATCCATACGGGACTCCTATGCCGCCGCTGGGCCTCCACCGGTCGGAGCCGCGAGTGGCACCACCCAAGGACGCCGTGTCTATGCTCCTCCTGATGTAACCTGCTACTGCAGGAGATCTGGATCCAGCCCGGACGTGGAAGTCGAGCTCGATGACAAAAAAGTCTCCACCATAAACGCCATGTCGAGATCGGACTCCACGCCATGTGCTGTCACGGTATCATCTGAGTCTGCCTGAGCTGACGCTCGGGCACCACGGTCCGACGCGAGTGCGGATCCTGTCGCTACGGTCACATGAGGCAATGCGCGGTGACCACACTCCCCCTCGACAGGTACAGCAACGGAGGCTGAGGAGGTGAAGGATGTACCAAAACGTGGATGAGCAAGGCGTGCGGAGCGCTGACGCCGACGACGCAGGGTCACTCGACTGGAACGACTGCATGAAGACATGTCATCGCGAGGTGGTGTCGTGGTTGCAGCAGAGTGGAGGATCGAAAGGATGGTGGCAGCCTGGGACTCGCTGGCAGGTGGAGCTGAAGGTACACCATTGGATGAGAAAGGAGGAGAGGATGGAGGAGATGTGATCAAAGAGGCCATCGACAAACGAGTAGCACAAGCACGCTCAGTGACGACGAGATCACAAAGCCGCTCCACCGTCTGCCGCAGGCCGTGGATCTCGGCGAATATGCTCGCCAGAGGTCCAGCTAGGGGATCTACCAACGCAGGCAGATCCGTATACTGTGGAGGACGCAGGCTCGGACGAGGTTGTAGCCAAGGTGGATGCCAGCCGGAAGGGCGCGTCCAACAGCGACGCCAACCATGACGTCAATCACCACAGTAGCAACAGGCGAACACGTAGGGCGCCTGCTCAGATGTCCACGCACTCATCTCGTGCGCTGGATGATGGATAGGTACCGAGGGCACCTACTCCCGGGGGTCAACAACAAGCCACGAGAAAGAATGATGCCAGAAGGTACTGTCACTCCTAGAGGTAACGGCGTCGGGGTCAGTAAACGTGACCAGACGGGAGGAGCTGCACTACCACATCACGCCCGGAGACTAGAGTCTGACTAACTGCGGCCAGTAATGCTGCTGTCACTAATATAGCGAAGACTGCTCCAAGACGAGAAGAGGTGGCAGCTGTAGGTGTGGCTGCTGCTCTAAGCGGTAGACAACCCAGCCCTCGGAGATGGTAAGACTCGAATCCGCCGTCGATCCTATGGAGTGAAGTACGCGCATGAATCCACGGGCCCTAGGAAGACGCCGGTCGAGGACGCATCTCGAAGCGGAGATCACCGCCGACGACAGTCCGCTGTCGGCTGAGATGGCGAAACTGCAAGCTCTGGCGCAGCCGCCGCACTATGTAGTCGTCGATACTCCACCGCCTGATGCTGCTATTGCGGCTATGAAAGCTGCTGCTGCAGCGGCGGTACTAGTTGGAAGATTCTCCTTTTTTTGCTCTTTTTTTTTCTTGCCCTCCACCACCCCCCCATTTTTATTCTTCGTTGCCCTCACCCCCACCTTTTTATTCTCTATCTCGCTCTCTCCCAACCCCCACCCCTCTTTTTTTTCCCAGCTTCTCGTCATTTTTTTCTCTTCTCACCCCGGGTTTGCCCGTCACCCGGTTCTGGATTGCCCTCCCAGAATGGGGGCAGGTCAGGATGGAGGGGGTGATAAAAAAACAGGGGGCGATTTCAGGTCGCCCCCCCTCGCTCCATGCTCGCTCACCAAAAAAAAAGCGAGCAAGTGAGCGAGTGAGCGATTGAGTGGGGAGAGGCGAGGGGGGGGGGAGGGGTCCGCCCCTCCCTCCGTCCGTCGGCCGACGGGGCCGACGGAGCCCACGGGCCCCTCCGAGGGGCCCCTCGGAGGGGCTCGTCGGGGCCCTCCGAGGGCCCCCTCAAGGAAGGGCGGAGGGGGAGAACGGGGCCGACGGGCCTCCTCAGAGGGCCCCCCCTTGATGGGTTGAGGGGGCCTCTCCGAGGGGACAAGGACCCTCAGAGGAGGGCTGCGAGGCCCTCCTCGCTTCGGCAGCAGCAGCTGCAGCGGTAGGTGCAACTGCTACGGTTACTGTTGCTGCTGCTGCGTATGCTGTTGCTGCTCCTTCTGCTGCTGCTGCTGCTGCTTCTCTGCGTAGCAGCTGCTACTGCTGCTTGCTGCTGCTGCTTGCTGCTGCTGCCGCTGCTGCTGCTGCTATATGCTGCTGCTGCTTACGCCGCTGCTGCAGCGGCTGATGCGCTACTGCAACTACTGTTGCTGTGCGGCTCAGCGGCTGCTGCTACTGCTGCGGCTGCCGAGTGTGCAGCTGCTGTGAATGCTAGCACTGGCCGCTGCTCTACTGCTGCCGCCGCGGCTGCTATTGCTGTGAGTGGCTGCGCTGCCGCCACTACTCCTACTGCGTGGGAATGCAGCTGCCGCGGCTGCTACGTCTGCTGCTGCTATCAGTGTTGCCATCACAGTTGTTAATATTGCGGTGCGCGGCTCACTGCCCTTGTGGCGTTCACTTGCAATCGCGTCGCGCTCCCTCACGCTACTGCCGGCGTGGCGCCACGTGGCGCGTTCTCTTTGCGTTCCGCCCACTGCTGCTGCTTCTGCTGCTCACATGCCCCCCCTGTGCTCTGCTACCAAATTAGAAATATTTTAGGGCATGCAGGCCCATGCAATAACGAACATGAGCTCTGTGTGTGAGTGCGATGCAAGACGGTAAGAAATTGGCTAAGTCTGGAACGCTGAATATAAAAGAAAAAGGAGAGATTACAAATGAGCGCCTAGCGGGCTTATGTAGGGGCGCCGGCAGCTAGCCGCACCGGGCCCCGTCACCCCTGCTGAACCCAAATGAGTCAACAGGGAGAACACACTGCATACACCATGACAGCAACAAAGGTGGTCTCCTCGAGGCACCGGAAGAACTCTCCAAGTGCCCGGGCCTCGACCACCAAGAAAATATGAGCAGTGCCAAAAAATCTTGGAATCAACGTCCAGATACCACAGACGGCTTTCCGAACATCAGAAGCCCCACAACAGCCATCGGGTCTCCTTGTCGCACCGGTACAGTCCACCGGGTGCGCGGGACACACCTCGTGACAAGCCCACATGGCTGCCGGAACGCATCGACAGCGTCTCGCCGGCATTGTCGTAGGTGCTTGAGAAGTCTCGGTGCAGTCCGGAGGCCCGTCGTGTCATCACACCCTCCTCTACCATATACCCCGAATGTGGGTATATCCGTAAACCAGCGGTGTTGGTCGTGACGGGTGGAAGCCACACAAACCAACACCCCCACTAGTGTAGAACTTGTTACTCAGCTAACCAGCCAATCAGAAAATACTCCTAGACCTATTTTCTGGCAGGTAGGGTGTTCTTGGTGAGCCCAAAACCCGGGCGTCATATGTTTTGCCTTAAAACTGGACCATTCCATAATTCCGATACTGCAAACGCAGTCGTGCAGTCTGAATCAGCTAGAAAAATAGCAGCAAAGAGTTATGGCTACCCGAACCCAGGCAGTACCTACGACAGTCAATGATGCCAAACAGTGCCACACAGCAAGAGACATGGACCCTAGGTAGAGATGATGCTGCAGAGGCAATGGCACAGCCAAAAGCAATGATGGGTGCATATAGACAGCATATGCGGTGGAAATGACCGCCGGCGGCCCGACCGCCGAGGAGGCCTGTCGATGGAGCTGAGCACGTCGCCGGATGGAGGTGGCTCCAGCGAACTGCGAGTAGGCCTCAACGTGCGTCGGCTCCACTGGACGATACTCGAGTCTCGCCGTCAGTCATCTGCACACCGATGTACACAAGCTGGGAGGACACAACAGAGCATAATGAGAGATGCACAAAAACCAACACTCCCCCATGACTCACAAGCGTAGTGTACGTGGACGGGCAGAGACACAGTCAACAACCGGACTCCCCTAGGGCACACAGGGGTGCAGGCAAGGACAAAGAGAGCCACTCACGGACGCACGTCAACCGAACTCACAGCCTTCTTGAACGAGTCGCGCTTCAGTACCTTGGTCAAGAAGTCAGCCAGCTGCCGTGCTGTCTCAACCCAAACAATGCCGACGCTGTCGTCATGCAACAATGAACACAGATAGTGATACTCAACGTTGATGTGCTTTGTGCGTGTGTGATGTACGCCGTCATTGTCGGCGATGGCCATGGCACTCTCATTGTCACAATGCAACGTGATGGATGTGACGGACTGACGCAACTCAGACAACAGACGACGCAACTGCACACTCTTACACGCGTCTGAGCCAAGGGCCACGTCCTCAGCTTCAGCAGTGCTGCGTGCAATGCACCCTTGCTTGCCACTGCACTAGGACACAACCGTGCCGCCAATCAGAAAGATCCAGCCAGTGGGAATCTTCTTGTCTGGACTTCCGGCCCTGTCACTGTCGGTGTAGCCCACCGCGATGACAGACGGCTGGCGGCGGAACATGAGATCTCGAGGATTTAAGACGACATAGCGTAGTACTCGGATCGCGGCCTCGAAATGGAGGTAACGCGACTCTTGTGAAAACTGAGCTAGGAGGTTGACGGCGAATGCGATGTCTGGGCACGTCGTCATCGCCGTGAACATCAGTGACCCGATGACTCGCAGCTACGTGATCACATCAACTGGCTCCCCCACAACGGCTGGGTCAGGACTCTTCAGCTTCACCTGGCCATCAGGTGACATGGGTGAAGATACGTTGTGCACGAGGGGTAGGTCCTCAGCAAAGCGAGTGGATAGGGTCTACACATAGGCAGCCTGGTGGATGTGTAGAATGCCCTGGGAGCGATCATGCTTGAGCTCCATGCCAAGGAAGACTCGGGCAGACCCGAGATCCTTCATCTAATAGGTCCTTGACACCTTGGATGGCATCCATGTCAGGCGACGCAATGAGGAGATCGTCGACGTAGACCAGGACAGCGGCAAGGGTCTGGCCTCGCGGGCTGAGGAACAGTGCGGGGTCAGCCGTGCTGCACTGAAGGCCGCCGCGAAGGAACATGTTGCTGATCTCCTGGTTCCAGCACCGATGCGACTGCTTCAGGCCATAGACGGCCTTCCATAGACGCCTTACTCTTCCAGTGCCGTCATCGAAGCCTGGAGGCTGCACCATGTAGAGATCCTCACCCTCCAATGAACCATGGAGGAAGGCGTTGCTCACGTCCATCTAGTGCAACTCCCATCCATGCTAGGCAACCAGGCTGAAGAGCGCCTGGCTAGTGGAGAACCGGCCAACTGAGGCAAAGATTTGGTCGTAATCGACCCTAGGGACCTGAGCAAACCCCTTGGTTGTGAGGCGGGCCTTGTACTTGTCCAAGGAACCGTCAGGCTTCCGTTCGCGCCGAAAGACCCACTTGGCACCGATCGCCTTCCGACCTGGAGGGAGGTCGACGAGGTCATACACATGGTGCTGCCGGATAGCAGCGAGCTCGTCAGTGCAATCAGCATCCCAGTGTGCAGCCTCAGGAGAGGCTCGAGCCTCGCGTAAGGTGGCTGGATCCTCCGGGTGTGCAATGGAGCGGACTGAAAGAGCGTGTGCATCTCGAGCCCTGGTGTGATGCGTGGGAGTGCAGCCATGACAGCATGCTGATGCTCGTGACGAAGCATGGCGTAGCCCAGTGCAGAGCCAGGATGAAGGTCTGCAATGATAGACGAAGTGGTCTGGCCGAGGGCCTTAGTGCCAGGGTCCCCACTCACGACCGTAGGAGTGGAAGAGACACGTGGAGCGACAGGGGGCCGAGACGCCACTGGGCGAGGTGTTGCGGTCTGCGTGCTCACTGATGGTCTGGGTCGGAGGCTGTCGCCTGGACCACGCATGTAGCGTGACAGGACAGGAGATGGCACCGATTCTCATGGGCCGACGGAGGCGGACGGGGTTGCTGGCTCGTCGAGACCAGCGAATGCGACTGGGGCTGCTGGCCCGGAGGGGCCAGCGGACGCGACTGGGGCTACTGGCCCGGAGGGGCCAGCGGGCAAGACTGGGGCTGCTGGCTCGGAGGGGTCAGCGGGCGCAATTGGGATTGCTGGCTCGGAGGGGCCAGCGGGCGAGACTGGGGTTGTTGGCTTGGAGGGGCCAGCGGGCGCGACCGGGAAAACTGGCCTGGAGGGGCCAGCGGGTGCAACTGGGGCCGCTGGCTCAGAAGGACCAACAAGCGAGAGTGGGGCTGCTGGCTTGGAGGGGCCAGTGGGCGTGACGAGGGCTCCTGGCTCGGAGGGGACAGCGGGTGCGGTGGGGGTTGTGGCTCGGAGGGACGAAGTGATGTCCCTCCCGGAAGCGGTAGGACGGAGGATGGACTCACCACTCCCCCATGCGACGGGAGGGACACCGACAAGCTGGAGCGAACGAGATTACGCGGAAACAGGTCCTCAAAGAAGAGGGCATCGTGAGACTCGACGATGCAGTGTCGGGAGGGATCCGAGAAGCGCCAAGCCTTGGACTGACGAGAGACACCAAGAAATGTGCAAGGACGCGAGCGGGGGGCGAGCTTACCGCCCTGCTGTGGGGCGGGCAAACACACGATGGCCACGTAGCCCCAGACGCGAGCAGGTTGGAGGTCGGCTCGTTGACCGCACCAGTGCTGGTACGTCGTCGAATGACGGGGAAGGGGTCCATGAGGAGTCCGGTTCCAGACCCACGTCATGTAGACCATGGCTTCAAAATAGAAGCCATCGGAGAGGCCAGACTCAACCCGCATGGTGCGGACGGCATCTTCCATGGTACGGTTCCATCGCTCGTAGACACGAGCGTGTAGGGCACGAATGTCTCATGGTGGATACCGTGGGAGGCGAGGAAAGTCGTGGTCTTGCCCATGTACTCACCACCGTGATCGGAGCAAAAGCGGCAAAGAGATCGACCACACTCGCACTGTACAAGGACAATCCAGTCCTGAATGGCACGAGCGACATCGCTCTTCTGCCGAAGGCAGAACACCCAGCGGTAGCAAGAGTAGTCGTCCGTGAGAGTGAGGACATTGCGGCCGAGCTCTCCGACAGACTCGGTAGGGAGAGGACCCATGACATCAGAATGGACGAGATCTAGAGGGACAGATGCACGGGAGGAGGACAGAGGATATGTGGACCGGTGCATCTTGCCCTGAGCGTAATCAACACACTCTGTTGGGCATGGAAGAGGGAAAGTCTCTGGGTCAAGGCCCTTGGCCGGCTGGGTGCGGAGCATGCTGTCTATGACAGCAGAGGGGACGTGGCAAAGGCGGCGGTGCAGGAGTCGGGTGTGTTGTGGCGAAAGCGTGCTGGTGACAAACACATGGCCCGTGGCGGCCGACGAGGAGGGGACAGAAGGAGAGGAGGACAAATGAGAGACATGCCACAGGTTGCCACGGGCGGTGGCGTGCAAAACGACAAGACCGGATGGACGCAACGACACAGTGCCAACACCACGCGAGTGCACAATGGCCATGCTCATGCGGTCAAGGGCAGTAATGGACAGAAGGCTGAGCTCAAGACCTAGGACAAAAAGGACATCGGTCAAGAAGATATCACAGGCAGGACCAGGGAAACGAATGGCGCCGACATCGCAGACAGGTAACACCTGTCCGGAGCCCGTTCGGACTCCGGAGACATCGCCAACAGGACCAAGCATACTAAAGGCCTCGCGAGAGGCCGTCATGTGATGCATGGCTCTGGAGTCGATGATCCAGGTCTCGACAGGGTCCTGGACCGGTGTCGCCTGATCACTGACAGTCACATGGTAGCAAGCAAGAGACGCAGACACGGTGGAAGGGGGTGCGAACCGAGATTGCCAATCATCAAGCTATGCAACGTCGTCAGGAAAGGGGGCAGAGGAGATCACAAGGGACAACGAGACAGACGAGGAAGTGGGACACGACCGCAGCTCCAGCTCAGTCATGCAAGGCAATGGGGACGAGCAGGAGGTGACGCAACTCGCACTTCCGTGGGGGGGAGGGCGAGACAGGTCAAGCTGAAGCGCGATGAACTACTCCAACTAACGCTCGCGCGTGGACGGCCCGGAAGTGGAGACGGAGTGTGGAGTGATGGCGCGGGAGCCCAGATAGAAGGAGGACTGCCCCGGTGAGGGGAATGGAGGCGCCGACGGCTGCGGATGATACTGCTGAGGAGCTAGCGTCTTGGGGACCGGTGTCGTGGTCGTAGGAGTGGAGCTGCTAGACAGGGTTGAGGTGTCAGGGGTGGCAACAGTTACGGCGACAGAGGCGAGACGGCGCTCCCGCTGGCGACGCATTGTGGCGATGAAGTACGTCTTGTCTTTCAGTAGCGGGCACGTATACCACCCGTGCCCTGGCTGGCCACGGTTATGGCAGACCGAGCCACTGCTGGACCCAGTCGACTACTACTACGGCTGCTTCTACTGCTGACCCTTGCCTTTCTTGCTCCAACGCTTCTTCTTCCCTGGCGACGAGGAGTTGGTGGAGGAAGAAGCGGCTGTGGGGGAAGCGACTGCCACGGTAGCGATGGCAAGGGAGGCGAGGGCCTCTAAGCGCTGGAGACAGGACTCCAGGTGAGCTTCCTCAATCCTGAGGAAGAGCTCGTATACCCAGGGCATGAGGGTGCCCTGGGCCGCCATGGTGGAGAGGACGTGTTGGGAGTAGTGGACGAAGATGTCCACGTACGCGCTGGTGGCACCGTGCTTGATGGTGAAGAGCGCGGCCAGAGGTGGTGGAGCGGAGGTGCCTAGGCGGCGGAGGATGTCCTCAGCTCGCTGCCAATACGTGGTGATTGTCTCAATCTCCCCCATGTGCAGGGAGTTGAACTCCTGCAGGAGACGGCTGGTCTCAATGTCGCTGGACACACGGTGATGACGAGTGAGGACATGCCATGCGGCTGCTGGGTCTGGGGTGCCGCCAGTGGTAAAGTCACCGAGAAAAGGCTCTAGGGTCAGGCGGGAAGTCGGAGGAGCGACGGGGACGAGGGCGCGTACGGCGCGACCGGTGTCATACAACTGGTTGGCCTGGGTGGAGTCATACGGGAGGGTATAGTATGCCCACAGACCCTCACTCTGCGTCCAGATGTGGAATCTGTGCTCCCAGCTCCAGAACTGCTCTCCGGCCTGAAGCGGCGGGGGACGTGTCTCAAAATCCTTTTGCCTGCAGCCGATGCCTAGAGTGGGGCCAAGGACGGCGGTCACTGTCTGCCGTTGTCGTTGAGTCTGCTGCTACGCCAGGTAATGCGTGGTAGCAAACACAGCAGGGGTGGTGTGCCCAGGAGGAAAGAATGGCAGAGGGGTACTGGTGGCAGTCTGTGAGGCCAGTGGCTGCAATGCTGCGAGCTGCTACGTCAGGGCGACGAGCTATTACTGAACGGCAGTCAAGGGAATAGAGGTACCGGCAACGATGCCTGTGGGCTATTGCTGATGCTGCTGCTGCTGCTGTTGTTGTTGCTGCTGTTGTAGCTGCTACATCTGCTGCAAGAAAGGGGGACTGGGGGTCCCCCCAACATCGGAGGACCCCTCCCCACTGGGGCTGTTAGTCATGGTTTGGTGCCCCTTGTGTTGTTTTTGGTTTTTTTTCTGTGCTGTTGATATCAGCAGTGACATCAGCTTAGGACGGCTGACATCAGCAATTGTCGCGGCGTTATCTGCAGGGCTACTGCTGTAGATGTCTCTCCCCTCATTTTGTTTCTTTTTTTCTCTGATTTGATGATGTCAGTAGTGATGTCTGTAGTGATGTCAGCAGTGATGTCAGCAGCGGGATGCTGACGTCAGCAGCGGGATGCTGACGTCAGCAGCGGCGGTTGTTGGGGCTGCTGCTGTAGCAGCTGCTTCTGCTGTTGCTGTTGTTGCAGTCGCTGTTGCTGCTGGTACTTCTGCTATTGTTGTTACTACTATTGCTGTTGCTGCTGGCGGGGTGGGGATCTTGTTTTTTTTCTCTTTTCGTGCGTCACAGTGAGCTCGCTGCTCCCTACGAGCGATGATCCGCGAGCAGCGAGCTCGCTGCTCTCTGCTCGCTGCTTGCTATGAGTAGTGAGCTCGCTGCCAACAGCTCGTTGCTGATAACGAGTAGCGGGCTGCTGGCAGCTGTGGCTGCTGCAGCTCCTGGCTGTAGCTGCAGGCGCTGCTGCTGCTACCGCCAACTGCTACTGCTGCGAGCTGCTATGAGCTGCTGCTGCTGCCGGCTGCTGCTACTGCTGGTGCAGGCTGCTGCTGCTACGAGCTGCTACGAGCTGCTGCTACTGCCGGCTGCAACTGTGCGCAGGTGTTGCTGGCTGCCTCTGCCACTGCTTGCTGTTGCTGCTGCTACAGGTTGCTGCTGTTGGTCACACCTGGATGACGTCACCGCGTGCGTCGTCGCCAGCATGCGCCTGACGTGGCCTGCCGCTCACCTCCTTGCGTCAAGCGTGGGGGTCAGTGCTGCCGGAAAATATCCGGCAGCATTTCCCCTGGCCCAGTGGCTGTGGGAAAAATTCGGACTCTGCCACCAGGCGGGTCAACGCTGTCGGAAAAAATCCGGCAGCATTTCCCCTGCACTGGCGCATATGGAGATCCGTCGGCGTTGTCTGGCACCTGTACATCAATCTTCTGCTGCTGCTGCTACGCTCTGGCTTTGATACCAAAATGGAAACGCTAGGTAGCACGTTGGGGCAGTAGCGTTATTGATGCAGCGTGCGGGCTTCCACGCTCGTTGCTTAAGTCTGCTACCCCCTCAGTCTGCTGCTCTAGAGACTAAGTCTGGAAGCTTTGGGTTTGTTACTCTGAAATGCGCGCGCCAGTGTTAGTGCCAGAAAGCAACTGGAAACTGAAAGTGACTAATTAGGAATGAAGAATGAGCAACAATAGGAGACCCCTACAAGTTCTAGCTCCCCCCCACTAGTGTAGAACTTGTTACTCAGCTAACCAGCCAATCGGAAAATAGTCCTAGACCTATTTTCTGGCAGGCAAGGTTTTCTCGGTGAGCCCTACCAGACACCCGACAGCCCAAAACCCAGGCGTCGTCCGTTTTGCCTGAAAACTGGACCGTACCATAATACCAACGCTGCAAACGCAGTCGTGCGGTCAGAATCAGCTAGAAAAATAACAGCAAAGAGTTATGGCTGCCCGAACCCAGGTAGTGCCTACGACAGTCAATGATGCCAAACAGTGCCACACAGCAAGGGACATGAACCCTAGGTAGAGCATGATGCTGCGGACGCAATGGCACAGCCAGAAACAGCGTTGGGTGCATGTAGACAGCATATGCGGTGGCAGTGACCGTCGGCGGCCCGACCGCCAAGGAGGCCTGCCGATGGAACTGAGCACGTCGCCGGAGGGAGGAGGCTCCAGCAAACTGCGAGTAGGCCTCAACGTGCGTCGGCTCCACCGGAAAACACTCCAGCAACGTCGAGTCTTGCCGTTAGTCATCTGCACGCCGATGTACACAAGCAGGGAGGACAGAACAGAGCATAATGAGAGATGCACAAAAACCAACACATACAACACAAAGGTGCAAAGGAGTCCATGAATTCAACACACTCAACCAATGAGAGTCCCTTAGCTGTCAAGCAGGCCTTGTTGCAATCGAGGAAGCTATCCGGCATAACCTTTTTGCAGAAGGCCCATTTTTCCTGAATGACCTTCTTCCCCGGTGGAAGGTCATCAAGCTTGTAGACATATTGCTCTCCAAATGCACAAAGCTCATCCTCACAGGCCGCATGCCAACGTGCCACGTCCTTCACCAAGAGCGCCTCCTTGAACATGCCCCGATTAGGCGACGTCGAGGGAGAACTCCTGGTGGCAAGGGAACACGCGTCTAGGGTAGACCACGACTAGTGCGGCGACGACATCGCATGTAATAGAGAAATCATGGGAGACCAGCTCGTGGTTAACCAGACATGATGGGTGTACCTCGGTGTAGTTTGCCTAGGAACTAAACCCCAAAGCCTTCCTGCAAGGGTCACCATTTTCAATGCTACTGGCGAAGCGTAGGGCATCAAGACAGCCTGCTGTTGGGTCCTTCAGGGCAGCCAATGGAGACGACCCCATAGCTGGCGGGTGAATGATGTGCTCCCATTGGGCTAGGGAGCAGGTGGGGAGCCAGATGCAGAGGACGGTGGGGACAAAAAGGACGACGGGGACACAGTCGTTGCGGCTATGAACTCGTAGGCAGGGGGACTGGGAGCAAGTGAGGGTGTAGCCATTATAGACACGGGGACAAGCATAGAGGAGAGGCCACAAGCACAGGCATAGGGGAAGTTGCAGCCGCATGTTTAGGCATAGCTGTAAGGATCACTAAGAGAACAGGCGCAGGTGTCACCCCTGGGACAAGTGAGGCCACATGGCGCATTGCCATAACGACGGGATCGTCATCGGTCAGAAACTGAATAACAGAGAGGAGGCAACGAAGATCCATTCACTTGCCTACACTCCCCCATCTTCCATGAATCTGCATGGGTGGGAGCATGGTCCGTTCCTCCGTGTACCAGACACAACACAGGGAACCCAAGACACCGACGAGCCAAAGATCGGCGCGATGGCCAAACTAGAGCTTGTATGGTGTGACATGGTTTGACACAGGACCGTGAGAGGCGGTTGCTGAACCACGTAATGTAGAAGAAGTCCTCAAATTAAAATGACTCTAGGAGACACACTCATCTCAGATGGTTTAGACCGCATAGCTTGGAGCTCTGATACATTGATCGGTTGGAGTGTGGCGGGGACAGAGAGCTAGTGAACAGCACCATTATAGACCCACACCATCCGGGTGAAGTAGTCGGTTGTGGTGAAGGCATACTGACCACGGTTTAAGAAGGAGTCAAATGGGTGGGGACCGAGCATGTTTGAGTGGAATAGCTCCAATGGGCCGCGGAACAGATGAGAAGCGTGTTGCGAATCTAATGGGACCAACGGCACTTCGTTTGGTTAAGTGTGGAGCACGGTAGCTCCAAAACCCTAGTGCAACAACAAGTTTTTGGTACAAGTCCCTAAGTAACAACGAAGCCCCTTGTTACGGGTGAGACTCGCTAGTCGAGTCTCACCCATCGGCGGCGAGCGAAGCTCGCCGCTGCTCGACAGGGTACGAGGGCGAAATCGCCCTATGCACCCAAAAATGTGCGATGGCATCTGCGAAGTCACATTCTAGGCCAGGAATTAGGAAACCTAAAACAGACCTACAAACATGCAAGTTGGGGTCTAATCTAGGTCGCGCATCACAGCGAGCACAGTATTCCACATGAATCTCAAGGACATAATTAGGTCTTGTAGCGGGGGCATGCGAGGGTCGACGGCTGGAGGAGTGCGTGAGCCAAGAGGGCGATGCCGCCACGTAACAGGCCTGGCAAGCGCGTGTCTCCGTTGTCAACGTGGATCACCATCGACCGCCGAGTCCTCATGCACTGCACACCCGAGGGCACATACGCACGAATATATATACAGAGGGTTATCACGCCCCCTTGGCCGAGGGTGTTGCATGCATGCAACCAAGCAGATGGAGTTGAGAGATAAGGGAGGAGGATGGAAGTGCCTTAGTGAGGAAGTCAGCAAGTTGCTCACTTCCAGGCACCGCACACACTTGGACAATGTCTACTTCCACTGCTTCTCGGACAAAGTGATGTTCAACTCCTATGTTCTTAGTGCGTGGGTGCAGTACGCTATCATTTTCCGTGATGCGACGTGCAGAAGAGCTATCACTATACAGTGGTACGGCCCCCACAATCATGCCTAGCTCCCCCAACAGCCGTTGCAGCCAAGTTGCTTCACATGCAGCTTCTCCCAATGCCATGTACTCTGCTTCAGCCACGCTACGTGCAACACATGACTGCTTTGCACTACGCCATGACACCGTGGTGCCCCGCAAACAGAAGACATACCCCCCCCCCCCCCCCCCCCCCCGACTGCGTGCATTTCTGTCCCGTGCATAGTCACTGTCACAATACCCATCTAGCAAGGGACCGGTGCCAGGGGAGAAGACGAGACCCATGGATGCAGTGTCAAACACATAACGCAGAAGTTTTAGCAAAGCCTTTTGATGTGGGCTGCCGGGTTGCTGGCTGAACTGGGCGAGAGTGTTCACTGCACAGGCAATATCCGGTCAGGTGGTAGAGGAAAGGTAGGTGAGACTGCCAGTGATATGCCTGTACAGTGTGGGATCTGTGTCAGGTCCGTAGTCTGTGGTGTTAGGGTCAAGAAGGTGCCCGTAGACGTCAGGGCTTATCGGTGAATGCTGTGTGGGGAGATGTTGCACAACGTGAGAGAATTGGTCTGTTAAATGTTCTATGAACCGTCCCTGGCGTAATGTCAAGGTGCGTGCAGCTCTGTTGCGCGTGATAGTCATGCCTAGGAAATTGTGTGCCTCTCCCAGGTCAGTCATGCGGTAGTGTGCAGTGAGTAGTGCCTTTGTGTTTTGAAAGAGAGAGAGAGAGAGAGAGAGAGAGAGAGAGAGGG
>SZWC01005806.1:89197-99227 GCA_023375785.1 Penium margaritaceum | reverse complement strand
AGAGAGAGAGAGAGAGAGAGAGAGAGAGAGAGAGAGAGAGAGAGAGTTGGAGCATGGTGTGGTTGAGAGTTTTTTCATGGTCACAATAGTTTCGGGCTTTACATGGTTTGCCCAGGCTGACTCCTTAGCCGTTGTCTCCTTCAGGTACTAGCACTGTGCCCAAGGAATGAGTTGGAGACATGCAGACAAGTCCTCGAGGGTGATGCAGTTGGTGGGCCATGTGGGCCCTTAGCATAATGATGTGAAGGGCCCAGAGCTGCGAGGTACTGCTAGTCCTCAGGCGAGTGCATATGTGCATGGCATGCCACCAGTAGGCACTTGTTAACTCACTCAATCCCTGTCAGAGAGTACTCAACTCGGCAAGGCAACACGCCCTCGCTGCGTGAGTCTCTACGCTAGACAACGTCTGTACTAGCTCCTAGCCTCGTTGGCATTCCGTCCCGGTCCAAGTCTCTTTTGTGCCTTTCTGACCTTCCCCTCCTTGCTGAGCTTTGAGCTTCATTTTTAAGATCCACTTGGCACCGATAATTTTCTCGCCCTTTGGCCTGTCTATGAGCTCCCAAGTTCCAATCTGCTCGTGGCAGGTGAGCTCATACTTTAAAACTCCCGCGTAATCAGACCCATTCTTTCACTGCAACACCTCCTTGATGGTCTCAAGCTGCTCTTGCGCAAAGAACACTTGAGCGAAGCCAGTATAGATGCCCTCTGCGGCATCCTACCGCTTTGCCTTCCTCATCGCGCGTCCTCTTCTCCGAAGATGCTGCCATTGGGGATGTTTCTACTGCTCTCATTGCCACTGCTTTCCTCTCGCGGTACCACTCGTACCGCTGGCCTGCTACCCCTCCCTTGGGGACCATGGATATGCTTGTTTGTTCCCCGCCTCCTCATTCAACTCCAACACTCTTGGCACTTCAGACTCATCATCCAACTCGGTTGATTGTGCATCAGCCACTCCCCCATCCCTCGGATGGTTCCCACTAGTTGGAGCCGCTCGGACGTCACCCTCTTTTGTGTCCTCCAGCGTCCCCTCCTTGAGGAGTGGCAGCCACTCCCCCCACTTGGAGAGACCCGCGTCCTTGTCCATTCAATTCCTTTCCTCATTGAACGTGATGTCGTGACGCTTCATAATTTGTTGCTTCCGTAGGTCAAAGAGCCGGTAGGCCTTTCTCTGCTCTTGTACCCGACGAAGATGCACAAACAAGTCCGCGGGTCCAACTTGCCCCGCCCTTACTGTGCACACACAACAGAATGTGCAACACAACCAAACGTGTGGAGGTGAGCCACATTTGGCCTCCTCCTTATCCACGTTTCTTATGGCATCTTCCCCTCATTGGAATCTGCATCTGTAGCGGCTTTTTCCGTGTCAGGTTCGTGATGTACGCCACTGTCCGTGCAACCTCCTCCCAATGCTTTTGCGCGAGGCCGGCATCACTCAACATAGATCGGACCATGTCGAGGATGGCGCGGTTCACCCTCTCGGCGATGCTGTTTTGCTATAGAGAACACAACGTAGTTTTCTGCCATGTGATCCCCTTTCTCTCCTTGCATGCCGAGCGACCCTCATACTTGCCGCCGTTGTCACTTTGGAACACCTTCACCTTCAACTGCGTTTTCCGCTCCACTGCTGCCATAAATGCTTCCATGCATGACAACACATCACTCTTCTTCTTCATGTTGTAGAGCTATATTTTGCGGCTATCGATGAAGGTGGCAAAGTAGCACGCCCCACAAATGGAAGAATTAAACGGTCTGCATGAATGTTTGTACACCACATCCAATTCCGCTGATGCACGTGCCCCTTTTCCATTGAATGGTTGCACGCCTTGCCAATCATGCACTCTCGCACACGACATTCTTGGCTGCGTCAATGCTCTTGACCTAAAGATCATGCACCAATTCCTTCTTGGCCATGTCTCTCATGGTTGACGAAGCAATAAGACATAAGGAGCAGTGCCACAGGTCCAGGTCCCCATCGTCCTTTTTCGCGAGGTGGGTGACTTGGGACCCCGCCTGACTGCTGAGGATCTTTGCACGGAGCAAGTACAAATCATCCTCTCATTTTCCATGTGCAATCACCTCACCGTCCCCCTCCATCCGGATGATAACCTCCTTGTTAAAAAGCACCTCGAGCCCCTTGTAGGCAAGGCGGCTCACTGATAGCAGATTTGCTCCAAAGTTGGGCATGTGGAGCACTTCATGAATTGTGCACGCAACAGCCTCCCCATCCACATCCACCTCAATACGAATATTGCCTTCACCTGCCGCTGACTCTTTTTTACAGTTGGCCACCATCATGCGCTGCTCTAAGGCACATCAAATGATGAATACTACCCACTTTCATTGCGTATAACAGCCTGATCCAGAGTCAATCATGGTGACTCCAAAATCTGTCAAGTCAGTGGAATCTTGCATCATCATTGCGTGGGCGTCCTTCTTTTCAGCCTTCTCCAGCTGGACTGTATTTTAGTTGGGGAAATCGCATACATAGTGGCCTTCTTTGCCACAATTATAGCACTACCCCTTCTTGTCACCTTTCTTGGTACCCTGTTTCGTATGCTTCTCCTTCTCCTCCACCTAGAGGATGAACGGCATATGTGGAATTTGATGTTGCTGCAATCTCTGTCCCACCACGCCGCATCCATTCAGTACGGATTTACTGTTTCACCTTTGATTAATTCATCTCATCCGCAGACCAGCCACCAACGACGTTGATCATGGGACTCCAAAAGTCTGGCAAGGCGACGAGGTGGATCATGATTTGCAGCTGAGGGTCAACCTTCCACCCAGTGGCTACACACTTTGCAGTAAGGGACTCGATCTGTTGCAGGTTATCCATGATGTCGTCACCTTTGTTGGCTTGGAGGATAACAAGAATCTTGAAGAAAAAGAGCTAGTTAGCGAGGTTACTGGACTGGTAGATTGTGTAGGGTTTCTTCTAGGCCTCTGCAACCTCCATGCATCCTTGAATGAGTGCACGCTGTGTCTGAGCCAGGACAAACACCAATGAGACATGTGCCTTCTTATTGCACTTCTTGTACTTCTCCACTTCCTTTTGTGTCACAGTATGCGGAGGGCCCGTTTCTTCACCCTTGACCAGCTCAAGCATTTCCTCGTCATTGAGGTAGACCGCAAACTGCCACCTCCACAGGGGGAAGCCAATACCCTCAAAATCTGAGATTGCACCGATTCTCCCTTGCTCTGTCATTACCAGGGCGAACTTCATTAGTGTGAAAGGTGTAGAGCTAGAGTCCTTCTAGGCATGTGGGCCCATAACCACTTGTTGGAACTAGTGGGTATAGAGGCAACCTCAAGGATGCTCAGCCGTTACTCTTGCATAATACCAATGTTTTAGGAAGCCAAAGGGCACCAATGCTGAAGAGTGTGGAGCACAAGGGTCACAGACTAGGAGTGGAAGGCAACCCCTCACAAACAGGAGAACTGAATCAAAACAAAATTCTCTTGCTGAGAATAGTTGGATTACATCAGACCCTTATAGCCTATGATTTTAACTTTTGAATGCATCCAATTAAGCCCCAGTTGGAGTAGTAGAGCCCCTTTGACAACCATCAAAGTAACCCTTCATGGAGCCACCCACCATGCCTTCCTCGCTATGCCATGAAAGGTTCTTTGATGGTGACCTGTCGAAGCGACCTTCTCTGGCCCTGAAGTCAAGGACGAGTTTATCCTGGTCAATGAGGTTTCTCTGGTTACTTCCTTTATGACCCTAGTGCATTGGGAGCCTGTTAGAGTTGAACCCGGATCACCAGAGGTGGAGTATCATGTCACAAAGACGGATACAAGATTCCACCCATCAACAACCCGAACTTCACATGTCACTCGTAAAAGAACCAAGTGGAGTTGGGAAGATAAAAAACAAGAAATGTCCAAATATTTGTAAAGCGCTTTGATATCAGTGCCAACTTTTCAAATGTCTCATCAAACGGTGGATTACATCATGACCACCAATGTGTCCAATCCAGGAATAAATGTCGTTGTCCTCTAAGACAATAATGATAGTATAATCCCTACAGTGCCAATGTTATTGATCAAGGCTTGAGGCTTTCTTCAATATTTAGAATCTATAGGATAAACCATGAGAGATTGACCCAAGAACGGGGTCGATCCATCAAGAATTGAGGAAGTTACACCCGGCCAAAGGTTGGACCGACCGAAGGGAAAACAGGTGATGGGAATTCATCTCCAAGGACCAGGTCTCGACCCTCGGAAGATCCAACGAGGCCAAAATGCACCTTGGGGCCCAGTTATTCAATGAATCAAGGATCACTAAGGGCTAAGGGCACTTTGGAATAACGTCCTGATGTCTTATTACTAGAAAGGGCACTTCGGTCGGCCGTCACAACAGCTAATGGTGCTGCCAGCAGCATATTACCATGACTCACGGAAACGACCATGTCTCGGCCGTTCCTCCATGGAATAATGTGATTCTTGGTGCATTGAAAAGCTGGGAACATGAGCTATGTGATTCTGAACCAATAATGGTTTTCCCTGGCCCGTACAAGGCCGTGCATGGCTTCGGGACCTTGTGTCCCCAAGCCATTATGTACATATAGTCTTGTATGTTGACACTTGAATAACAAGTACAGTTTATGACCACTTTCTCACGTGCATTACTGTGCTCCCCCAAGATGATCCTACACTTCTAAATATACTAGGATGTGTACACCAGCCTCCCCTTGGTCGCCGTTGTCGCCGGTTGGTGCTTGCACCCTCCTGTAGAGGCTAGCACACTACGCTTGGTTCACACTTGGTATCATCGCCACCCTTGGCTGAGGGACATAAGCTTTTGCGTGGCAACCTCTCCTGGCCAGCGTAGACCAGGGCCACATCTTGTCTCTTAGAGGATCGGTGCCCAAGGCCAATAACACACTCCGGTAACAAGGCGGTAACCGGAGGACCTGTTGAGGAAGAAGTTACATCGGATGTGAAGATGCCTCATCCGGCACATTCTCGATGACTGTGACGTTTGATGCGCAAGGCAATATAACATCAGCCACAGTACCGCAAAAGCTGCTTGCCAACATGTAGGCCAAGATGGGTCTGTTGGAGAAACCAAATGCGTACCTCAATCAAGAGCCCGCAAAGCGTCTCATGACAACACTAGTGGCAGTTGCTAACACACTTGGAGTTGCAGTGGGCGTCTAAAGTCCACCCAAACTGGAGTCGTTCGACCCATTGAAGAATGATGGACCAGCTCTGCATGTTTAGATACCTGGACTACAGCTATACTTCACCGCCATCGGCATGGATGCCCCATGGTACAAGGCACACCACAATGATGTCGTGACCCTGTTGAGAGGGGAATTGTTGGGCCGATGTGACACGGTCCAATCCGCATGGTATTGAAGCAGTAATAGTTGCCGGTATTGCGACCACGACCTGAATCTCAACCCTATGGGCTCCAATCTATAGCAGTGGTGATCCTACCCTAAAATGGCCAACCTCATGGAAGAATTTCACGGAGTCGTTCACTAAGAATCTCATTGTGGGTGGCGGGAGGAGCAATGCTCGCACCAAGCTACGTCGGCTTCGCCAAACTGACAGCGTTGCTGACTACACCCGCAGGTTTTGTGAGATTGTTGCCAACTATGGCTTTGACTGCCACGAATTGTGCTTCCACTACAACAACAACGTCAAGAACAACACTCGTGTTGTGAAGGTGATGTACGACCTCAATAACGACCTGCCATGAATGATCGCAGCAAGAGAGCGGTACGACTCGCGTATGTAACAGGCTCATGCCCACAACCACCACTCTTTTGGAGCTGGTTACGCAAACGGCCTATGAGCAATGATCTCCCATGGAGATTGGAGTGTTAAAAGTGTAAGTACTACAACTGTGACAAGCCTAGCCATATTGCGTGTGATTATCGGAGTCCGAAGAAAGGTGAAAAAAAGGGTAAGAGGCAAGAGAAGGGGAAGCAAACCACAAAGAAAACATAAAAAATCAACAAAGGAGTTTGGAAACGTGGAGAGCCAGGAGAAGATGGCGTTACTCCTAGCTCCTCTCAGCCCAAACCACCACTTGATTGCGTGCCTGAACGCCTTGCGGCAATTAAGGGGGTTTCTGAGGTCAAGGCATGGAATTTGGGGGATGAGGAGGAGCAGCCCGCACTTCTCTTGGAGGCACGAGTGAAGGGCATCAACGGGAAGGTGAGAGTCTGCTGAATTGTGGTACATGCCACAGTTTTGTGAGCATAGAGTGTGCTCCGAGTGGGGCATTGTGCTCATGAGCAAAAAATGGACCACAAACCAAGTAGACGACACAATTGAAGTGGGGTACCTGGCCCGTCCCCTCTCCATTCGTGTGGCGAAGCTTTGCATAATCACTTTATACCGGGTGTGCCCGATGAAGGATAACGATGCGATCCTCAGTCGTGAATTCCTCCAAAAGTACAATCCCACCATCGATTAGAAGGCGCATACCATCTCAGTCAAGCTCGCAGACAAAGAGTATCCCCTGTCTACCTGGTCCAAGGAAGAGGCCGCAGAGGAGGAGACTTGTGAGGAGGAAGTGTCGCAGTTGTTGCCGCCTTACAAGGAGGAATTGGTGTGTATCATACTAAATTTGGTGCAGCTAGAGCCCGCGCTTAGAAGAAAGGAGCAGACGAATTTGGCATTCGTGTGAGACGTGGAGGAAACTTTTGACAAGCAAAAGGAAGTGGCGCTAGCGATGACACATGAGCGACTCGTGAGCAGTCGGGGGGCCAAGGCAATTTTGTCGCGGTGCCCGAGGGGCTTCAGAAGGTGTATACGGGATTTGTGGACATGTTCCCCAACACCCTCCCGGTGGGATTTCCACCGAAGCGGGATGTGGACCATCGTATTGGCCCCAAACCTAGAGCGCACCCGCGTTTTTGTGCAAAGTATTGCATGAGCAACGCGCAGCTATAGGAGCTCAAGAAGTAGCTCAACGAGATGAAAAAGCAGGGCTTCATCCACCCCTCCTCGTCTCCTTATGCTACACCCATCTTATTTGTACAGAAAGAGACGGGGGAGATGCACATGTGCGTGGACTACCTGGCGTTGAACAAGCTGACCATCAAGAATTGGTAATCGCTTCCACGAGCCGAAGAGCTGATCGATCAGCTTCATGCCATCTGATTCTTAAAGAATATCGACCCTCCCATCCGACTACCACCAGTTCCATATTGAAACAAATAATGTGGAAAAGACGGCCTTTTGCACCTGCTATGGTCACTAGAAATTTCTCGTGATGCCTTTCGAGTTGACCAATGTGCCGTCCACCTTCATGGCGGTGATAAAAAACATCTTCAGGCCGTCCTTGGATGAGTTTTTGGTGGTGTACCCCAACAACATCATGGTGTATAGAAGGTCACCCAAGAGCATAAGAAGCATGTGAAGAAGGTCCTCAAAATTTTGATGAAGGAGATGTTTTTGCAAAGCTCTCTTAATGTGAGTTTGCGGTTGGACAAGTTGAATTCCTTGGACACATAATTGGAAATGGACATATTACCATGGGCCCGCGTAAGGTGCTGGCCGTACAAGAGTGGCCGAAGTTATTTAGTGTGCACGATGTGCAAGTGTTCCTTGGTTTTTGTAACTACTATTGCATGTTTATCCTTGGCTATGTGGGAGTGTCAGTGCCACTCTCCAATCTCACTCGCAAGGATCGCGAGTGGAGTCGAAGAGTTAGCAAACAAGAAGTTTTTGAGATTCTCATAAGGGCTCTGACTTTTGCGCCGGCCTTGCACTTGGCCGACATCGGCCGTGTGTTTGAAATGGTGAAGGATGCATCGGGCCTGGCCATTGGTCCTATCCTTTTGCAGGATTTTGGCAAAGGGTTGTAGCCGGTCGCCTACTCTTCGTGTAAGTTGCGTGGGCCGGATCTAAACTATGCCACCCATGACAAGGAGATGCACATCGTGGTTGTAGCCTTTAAAACTGGCGTTGCTACCTTGCGGCGTTGGAATACATTCTACACCGACTACCATGCATTGAAGTACTTCAAGACAAAGTCGAATCTGAGCCAAGGACAAGCATTTGAAGGAATATCTCCAGTTACACTTCAGCTACGAGATCGTGTACCGGCCAGGTCATATCTACCCAGCCGACGTACTCTCACAACAACCAGACCTGATGATTCGGGTCGTGACTCTCACCATGCATTAGGATTCCCTCCTTGTGCAACTCTTCACAGAGGGATGCAAGGCACATGGGGAGTATGGCGCCTGGAAGATTTTCCTTGAGGTACCATTCTAGTCACTGCGCAACAAGTGGTGGTTCCCGCAGTGCAGGAGTTTCAGGTTCTGATTTTGGAGGAGTGCCACGACAATGGTCTGAGCAAGACTTTTTTTATGATAAGACATTGAAGATGGTGGCTTGCTTCTTTTGGTGGCCGACCATGTCGTCGTCGGTGGCTGAAATCTGCTAGAGTTGTGATGTGTGCCAACGCCACAAGGTGTGGAGGACAAGACCCCGGGTCTCCTCCAACCCTTGTCCATCCCTTAGCAGCCGTGGCAAGACATCTCCATGAAATTCATCACGGGCTTGCCTGAGACAACGGCGGGTTACAATGCGGTGTTAGTGGTGGTGGATCACTTCAGCAAGATGTCATACTTCATCGCGACACATGATATGGTGATCGTGGAAGGCATGGCTCAACTGCTCATTGAGCACATGGTACACCTCCATGGCGTGCCGCGGTCCATTGTTAGTGATGGTGACCCTCGCTTCACGATCAAGTTTTGGCGAGAACTCATGCACCGGTACAACAACAAGGTGCAGCTATTGACCAGTTTTCATCCCCAAACTGAAAGAAAGGCGGAGCGGATAAACCAGACGCTGGAGCAGCTCCTCCGTACAATGGGTGATTCAGACGAGATGGCATGGAACTGACATACAACTCTGCCACATATTCCTCCATCTACAAGGTGTCATTCAAGGTTGTGAAAGGGACGGTATCTGTCACACCCCTGAGTTTTCATGCCGCAAGCAACCTGACCACGGTGGAATCTACCGCACGTGACTTCAAGAAGATTTAGGCGGTGACGCGACATGCATTAGCAAAGGCGCAAGAGCAGCAGAAAGTGCAAGTAGACCATCGACATGCAGACGCAACACGGAAGGTGGGTGATTGTGTGCTTCCCAATAGCGCACACGTCAAGCTTCACATGGTCCGTTCAGACAAGTTTAAACCCCGTTGGCTTGGTCCGTTTGAGGTGCTCGAAATGCAGACGTCCAGGATGAACCGGTTGACTCTTCTGCCTTCTATGCCACTCCAAGACATATTCTACATATCCAAGCTCAAACACTACCATGATCCGGCTAAGCATTTTCGTGGCCGCAGTTTTGAGCCTCCTCATTTGGCGGTGATCGAGGGTGAGCAAGAGTTTGAGGTGGAGGCCATCCTTGACAACCGTCATCTTGGCCACGAATGGTGCTGTAGATTTGCCCCTCCGCATGCCCAAGTGCGGCGCCGGGAGGCGCCGACGAGCCGCCAGAGAGAGGAAATGCCTCGTCGACGAATCTGGCGACTCGATGATTGCTTGGATCCTAAAATGGAGGATTGCCCCTGAAATTTGACGAGTCTCTGAATCCGGTGGAAGTTGTTTCACCGGAATCGGACTAGTAACGAGGGAGATATGGGCTTCCAAACGTGGGGTGTGCGCGGCGGTTCTGGGAGCCGGCCGCGGTTCGACTTCCGGTGAATAATTGGCCGGAACGAGTAACAAAATGCCATCTAGAGATTTTGCTCCGGAAGATCTGCCGAGGCGTCCGGTGGATGATCCGCCGGATTTCAGGAGTGCATTTTGTTACTGAGGGACTTAGCCAAAATCCTGGCTCGGAGTCCGAAACTCAATAGTACAGTTTGTTACTTGGGGACAGTCAAAATTCCGACTGGAGGTCCGCGAACAGGTTTCGACCCACATCAATCCCCATCACCAAACTCGATGATTAACTCATCGAAACAGACCCCAAAGGCGCGAGGGGCGCCGCCACTACGCGTAGGGACATCTGCGCCTCTGGGATGGCATTTTGATGGGTCCTT
>SZWC01005806.1:52839-89162 GCA_023375785.1 Penium margaritaceum | reverse complement strand
ATTTCAGGAGTGCATTTTGTTACTGAGGGACTTAGCCAAAATCCTGGCTCGGAGTCCGAAACTCAATAGTACAGTTTGTTACTTGGGGACAGTCAAAATTCCGACTGGAGGTCCGCGAACAGGTTTCGACCCACATCAATCCCCATCACCAAACTCGATGATTAACTCATCGAAACAGACCCCAAAGGCGCGAGGGGCGCCGCCACTACGCGTAGGGACATCTGCGCCTCTGGGATGGCATTTTGATGGGTCCTTGATGTGTGAGGGCGCCTCGGCGGGCGACGTGGTGCGCGCAGCCGACTGAGCGGCTGATTTGGGGTGCTGCGCTTCGGATGACGTAGCGGGAGCTACGGTGATCCGAATCGTGCACGGTTTGGTGCGTTGGAGATCTCATGACTAGCCCTACAAATCTTTAGATCATGTCCATGTTAAAAAACGAATGCAAAAATTGCGTTCTTCCCTTCGCAAAAGTGACTGTCTTGCATTTGTCTTCAACTGCCAGAAACATAGCGTGAGGCGACCAGAAAGCTCATGCTTAGACTCACAACCACCCGCACAAAACACAGCCGTGAGCACGGAGGACCCGTCGGGCCACGTTGGAACCGCACCCCGGTTTTTGACAAAGGGTTATGGGCCCACGGCCCTAACCAGTCTACACATCACTCACGGCTTTCGCGGCGGATGGGATTGTCGTCGGGGACGACATCGCCGTCAAACTCTGAGGTCCCGTAGTTGAAGACTGCGCAATGGCGCAGAAGGAGACACAGCCCATCCAGAAGTATGCGGGCGACCCTGGCTTTGGGCTATGGAGGTGGCACTTCGAGATCCACCTCGCGCATAAGGGTGTGCTGCAGGTCATGTTGGGAACCAAAGTCCTCGATGAAGCTGTTGACATGGTATGCCCCTTGCCATGAGTGCCGTTGAGTGTACTTCCTGGTTCGACCACTGAGAAGTGGTCGAACACCTGATCTGACTAAAGATTTGGATTCCTTGGAGTTTTCCATGCAGGATCGAGCTTTGAATCTCTCGATTTGAGTGAGTATTCAGAAAGTTAGCCTAGCCCGAAAAACGGGTATTGGGTGGGTGGAATCTGGTACCCGCCATGGGTGGTGGGATATTCCACCGCCAGGGATCCGAGTTCATTCCTAATGGCCTCCAAATGCACCCGGGGCATGAATGAGGTGACCATAAGGACCTCCTTGACCAGGATGAACTTCTCCTTGACTTCTGGGCGAGGAAAGGCGCTTCGACGGGTCATCGTCGAAGCGCCTCCCGTTGCCTAGAGTGCAAGACCAGGTGGGGGGCTCTACCAAGGGTTACTTCGACGGCCGTAGCAGGGGCTCTACTGCTCCGTTTTGGGCGTGCTTGGATGCGTTGGAAAGCTTAGATCACAGGCTATAAGTATCTGATGTAATCTCACTATGCTAACTAACAAAATCGTGTTTCGATTCAGTTCTACTGAATGCGACGTGTTCTGCTCACTCACATCCGTGATCCTTGTGCTCCACACTCTTCACCATTGGTGTCCCTTGGCTACCCCAAACCTTGGTAGCGTGCATCAGTAAGAGCTAAGAATCCTTGAGGGTGCCTCCACACCCACTAGAGCCAACAAAGGGTTATGGGTCCACGTGCCTAGAGGGACCCTAGCTCTACAATGTTCACGCTACCGCCGCGCGGCATGGCACCGACCGAGCAAGAGAGCATTGGCGTCTCCAAGTTTGACGGACTTGGCTTCCATCTTTGGAGGTGGGAGTTTGAGGTCTTCCTTGATGACAAGGGCCTGCTTGAGCTGGTCAAGGGTGAAGAAACTGCCCCTCCGGATACCGCGACGCCGGAGGAAGTGGAAGTGTACAAGAAGCGCAACAAGAAGGCGCTTGCTTTGTTGGTGTATGCGCTTGCTCCGACGCAACGCTCCCTCATTCAAGGATGCACGGAGGCCACGGAGGCCTGGAAGAAACTCTACACCATCTACCAGTCCACCAACCTCGCTAACCAGCTCTTCGTCTTCAAGAGGCTCGTCACCCTCCGAGCCAACGAAGGCGACGACATCATGGAGATCCTGCAGCAGATTGAGTCCCTCACGGCCGAGTGCGTAGCCACCGGATGGAAGGTCGACCCTCAGTTGCAAGCCATGATCCTCCTCCTGGCCTTGCCGGACAGTTGGAGTCCCATGATCACCGTCGTAGGCGGCTGGTCCGCCGATGAGCTGAAGTACCCGAAGGTGGCTGAAAACGTCTGCAACGAATGGATGCGGCGCGATGGGAGAGAGAGTGGGGCGACATCGATTTCCGCCTATGCCGTCCGTCCTCAAGGTGGAGGGGGAGGCAAGAATGGGAAGGGTGCCAACCAGGGCACCAAGAGAGGTGACAACAAGGGGGAGTGCTACAATTGTGGCAAACAGGGCCACTACGTACGTAATTGTCCCAACAAGAAGTCGGACCAGCCCAGGAAGGGCGGGAAGAAGGACACCCAAGCCATGATGGCCAGGGAGTCTACCGACTTGACAGATCCGGAAGTCACTGTGATCGACTCCGGATCAGGCCGCCACACACAATGCAACCGGGCGGCGTTTTTCACCTACGGCGCCACCGAGCGGCGCATGACAGTGGCCAACGGCAAAACGGAATTGGCCGCGGGCGAAGGCAATGTTCGCGTCGAGTCAGTGGTGAACGGGAAAACCATTCCGTGTACCATCTACGACGTGCTCCACATGCCCAACTTTGGGGCAAACCTGCTGTCAGTGAGCCGCCTTACCGACAAGGGGCTCGAGGTGCTCTTCAACAAGAAGGAGGCCATCATCCGGAAGGAGGGGGACGGCGAGGCAATTGCACGTGGCAAGAGGGAGGAGGACTTGTACCTTCTCCGTACCAAGGTTCTTGCCGATGCGGTGAGGACCGAAGCCGCCAACCTCGCAACGAAGGATGAAGGGGACCTGGACCTATGGCATCGTCGCCTATGCCACATCGCTCCCTCAACTGTGAGGGACATGGCAAAGAAGGAAGTGGTGCGGGGTCTTGAGGTCAAGAGCCTCAACGCAGCCAAGAATTCCGTGTGCGAGCCGTGCGTGGTTGGCAAGGCGACACGGCAGCCATTTGATGGCAAAGGAACGCGTACATCGGCGAATTTGGAGGTGGTGCACACAGATGTGTGCGGACCGTTTGAGCCCTCCATTGGTGGAGCACGCTACTTCGTCACCTTCATCAACGACCACAGCCGTAAGCTCTACCTCTACATCATCAAGAGGAAGAGCGATGTCTTGTCGTGCATGCAGGAATTCGTGGCGGCTGTGGAGCGGCAAACGGAGTTGAAGGTGAAGGCGTTCCGGAGTGACAACGGTGGCGAGTACGAGGGCTGCTCGGCATGGATGAAGAGCAAGGGGATCGCGTGGCAGAAAACTACGCCACATTCTCCGCAGCAGAACGGCGTCGCTGAGAGGGCAAACCGCACCATCCTCAACATGGTCCGGTCCATGTTGAGTGATGCCGGCCTCGCGCAGCGGTACTGGGGCAAGGCGGCACGGACAGCGGCGTACATCATGAACCTGACGCCGATGAAGCCGCTAAAGGACGCGGAGTCCAAGGTGTGGAAGACGCCACAAGAAGTGTGGAGCGGGAGGAAGCCAACTGTGGCACACCTCTGTACGTTTGGTTGTGTTGCACATGCTGTTGTGCAGGCACGAGAGGGGCGGGGCAAGCTGGACCCGCGAACTCGCCGGTGCATCTTCGTCGGGTACGAGAGCGGGAGCAAGGCATACCGGCTCTTCGACCCGCAGAGGCAGCAGATCGTGAAGAGTCACGACGTCACGTTCGACGAGGCCAACCGTTGGATGGACAAGGACGCGGGTCTCTCCAAGCGTGGGGAGTGGCTGCCACTCCTTGAGGGGGAGACGCCGGAGGACGCAAAAGAGGGTGACGTCCCATCGGCTCAAGCCGGCGAGAACCATCCGGGCGATGTGGGAGCGGCTGATTTGCATTCAGCCGTGTCGGACGAGTCTGAAGCGCCGGCAGCAGTGGAGCTGAACAAGGAGGCGGGGAGTGAGCCCGCATCTCCATGGTCCCCAAGAGAGGGGGAGCAGGCCAGCGATGCGAGTGGCACCATGAGGGGGCAGCAGCAGCAGCAGCAACGGCAGCAGCAGCAGCAGCAACGGCATCAGCAGCAACAGCCTCAACAGCAGCAGCCCCGGAGAAGCAGACGCTCAAGGAGGACGGCAAAGAGGTACGATGCCGCAGAGGGCATCTGGACTGGGCTCGCTCGAGCGTTCTTCGTGCAAGAGGAGCCCGAGACCGTCAAGGAGGCATTGCAGCGGAAGGATGGGGCTGAGTGGGAGGGAGCTATAAAATCTGAGCTCGCCTCCCATGACGAAAATGGCACTTGGCAGCTGATTGACAGGCCGGAGGGCGCAAAAATCATCGGCTCCAAGTGGATCTTCAAGAAGAAGCTCACCAAGGAGGGGAAGGTGGAGCGGTACAAGGCGCGGCTGGTCGCAAAGGGGTACGCCCAGCGAAAGGGTGAACACAACGATGAAACCTTTGCGCCGGTGGCGAAGTTCGCCTCCATTCGCTCCATCCTCTCGGTGGCGGCGGTGCGCGACTACGAAGTCCACCAAATGGACGTGAAAACTGCGTTCCTCAATGGCGACCTGGACAAGGAGGTCTACATGGAGGTGCCGGAGGGGGTGGACGCGCCGCCGGGGAAGGTGTGCCGGCTTCGCAAGGCGCTCTACGGGCTGAAGCAAGCGCCACTCATGTGGTACCTGAAAATGGACGGCTTCATGGCCGAGCTTGGCTTCAAGCGCTGCGAGGCGGATCACAGCGTGTACGTGCGGAAGCAGCCGGGATTGCAGCAGATCGTGGCACTCTACGTGGACGATCTCATCCTCGTGTCGTCGGACATGGAGGAGTTGGTGAACCTAAAGCAACAGCTGGGCGGTCGGTTCAAAATGACTGACATGGGCGAGCTCGAGTACTACCTCGGCGTCGCCATCAAGAGGGACCGCAAGGCACGCACGCTTGAGATGGGGCAGGCAAAGTACGTGCAAGAGGTGCTCCGCCGCTACAACATGGAGGAGTGCAACCCCATCGGCACACCCATGACTACCACGTGTGAGCTGAGCTCCAGCATGGGTCCAAGCACGGACGAGGAGAAGGAGGAGATGGCAGGTGTGCCATACCAGTCCGCAGTGGGGAGCATCATGTACGCCATGGTGGCGACGCGGCCCGACCTGGCCTTCGCGGAGGGCCAAGTGAGCTGCTACGTTGCTGACCCCGGGCCGCTCCATTGGCAAGCGGTGAAGCGGATCCTCCGCTATCTCAAGACGACAAAACAGTCGCGGCTCGTGTTTGGAGGGGGAGCGCGTGACGACTCCCTCGAGTTGGTCGGCTACTCGGATGCCGACTGGGCTGGTGATGTGGATGACAGAAAATCAACGTCGGGGTACGTGTTTGTGCTTGGTGGTGCGGCAGTTTCATGGGCAAGCAGGAAGTAGGACTGCGTGGCGCAGTATAGCACCGAAGCGGAGTACATCGCGCTCGCAGAAGCCGCAAAGGAGGCGGTGTGGCTGAGGCGGCTGCTGAAGGAGATCGGCGTGCCGCAAAGGAAGCCGACGGTACTCAACGTTGACAACATGAGTACCATCAGCCTGACCCAGAACCCAGTGCTGCACAGGAGGACCAAGCACATCGAGATCCGTCATCACTACGCGCGGAACTTGGTGGCGAAGGGAGATGCGGCTATTGTGCATTGTGGCACTAAGCGCATGCTCGCCGATGCCATGACCAAGGCACAGCCCAAGGATAGGCACGACGCGAGCTGCATGGAGCTCGGTCTGCGCTGTGAAGTTTAAAATGCTACAGACTCCAAGGACAGGGCATCAAGGCTGCGGTGCAAGGGGGACATTGTTGACATGGTATGCCCCTTGCCATGAGTGCCGTTGAGTGTACTTCCTGGTTCGACCACTGAGGAGTAGTCGAACACCTGATCTGACTTTAGATTCAGATTCCTTGGAGTTTTCCATGCAGGATCGAGCTTTGAATCTCTCGATTTGAGTGAGTATTCAGAAAGTTAGCCTAGCCCAAAAAACGGGTGTTGGGTGGGTGGAATCTGGTACCCGCCATGGGTGGTGGGATATTCCACCGCCAGGGATCCGAGTTCATTCCTAATGGCCTCCAAATGCACCCGGGGCATGAATGAGGTGACCATAAGGACCTCCTTGACCAGGATGAACTTCTCCTTGACTTCTGGGCGAGGAAAGGCGCTTCGACGGGTCATCGTCGAAGCGCCTCCCGTTGCCTAGAGTGCAAGACCAGGTGGGCGGCTCCACCAAGGGTTACTTCGACGGCCGTAGCAGGGGCTCTACTGCTCCGTTTTGGGCGTGCTTGGATGCGTTGGAAAGCNAACACCTGATCTGACTTTAGATTTGGATTCCTTGGATTTTTCCATGCAGGATCGAGCTTTGAATCGCTCGATTTGAGTGAGTATTCAGAAAGTTAGCCTAGCCCGAAAAACGGGTGTTGGGTGGGTGGAATCTGGTACCCGCCATGGGTGGCGGGATATTCCACCGCCAGGGATCCGAGTTCATTCCTAATGGCCTCCAAATGCACCCGGGGCATGAATGAGGTGACCATAAGGACCTCCTTGACCAGGATGAACTTCTCCTTGACTTCTGGGCGAGGAAAGGCGCTTCGACGGGTCATCGTCGAAGCGCCTCCCGTTGCCTAGAGTGCAAGACCAGGTGGGCGGCTCCACCAAGGGTTACTTCGACGGCCGTAGCAGGGGCTCTACTGCTCCGTTTTGGACGTGCTTGGATGCGTTGGAAAGCTTAGATCACAGGCTATAAGGTTATGATGTAATCTCACTATGCTAACTAACAAAATCGTGTTTCGATTCAGTTCTACTGAATACGACGTGTTCTGCTCACTCACATCCGTGATCCTTGTGCTCCACACTCTTCACCATTGGTGTCCCTTGGCTGCCCCAAACCTTGGTAGCGTGCATCAGCAAGAGCTAGGCATCCTTGAGGGTGCCTCCACATCCACTAGAGCCAACAGAAGCGACAGCGGCGGAAGCGCAAAAGGGGGCCTTCGCAAAGAAGAACACAGAGGCGCTCATGTTGCTTGTGTCCGGGACGGCTGAGTCGCAGTGGGGCTACTTCCAAGGCTGCAAGTTGGCAGCCGTGGCTTGGCAAAAACTCTGTACCATCCATCAATCTAAGTCGCTAGCGAACAAAATATTCGCAATGAAGTGACTCCTGACGGTGAGAATCAAGGAGGGAGATGATGTCATCACCGCCATGCAGCAGATCGAGTCGCTTGCCTCACAATACAACGACGTGGGGTGGAAGATCGACACGCAGCTACAGGCGATGGCCCTCCTCATGGCCCTTCCTGACACTTGGAGCCCTCTCATCACCGTCTTGGGAGGATGGGCAGAGGACAAGCTCACCTATGGCGCGGTCGCAGAGTACATCCGCAACGAGGCGCAGCTACGAAGCTGCGGGGAGTCCTCGTCTTCCTCATCGGCCCTCGTCACCAAAACCCGTGGTGGAGGAAGTGGGGGAAAGGGAGGTGGCGGACATGGCGGCGGTAAGAAGGGCGCCAAGAAGGATGCATTCCGCAACTACGGCAAGGAGGGCCACTGGGACCGTGAGTGCACCGAGGAGGCAAAGGCCGGCGGCAAGGACGCCAAAGGCAAAAGTGCGCTCCTCAACGGCCCTCAGAACCACTACCTCAAGAAGGCTAACCGGCGATGCCTTGACTCCAGAGCCGAGGAGCACACCCAGGTCGAGAAGGTCGGGTTCATCAACTACACCAAGTCCAGCAAGTCCATGGTGGTCGCGAACGACAAAGTCAAGCCGGCGGCTGGCCAAGGAGACGTGGACGTGGAGGTGGTGGTTGGTGGGAAGCGGGTGCAGCGCGTGATCAAGAACGTGCAGCACGTACATGGCTTGGCTGACATCCTAAGTGTCAGCCGCTTGATGGACAAGGGGTACAAGGTGCTCTTCAGGAGAAGAGGGGCAGTCGTGCGGAAGGACGGTGGCGGCGAGACCGTGCTAGAGGCTAAGCGCAAGGGAGGCCTCTACATCGTGGAGACCAAGGTGATCCCCGTGGCGACAGATTCAGCAAACTCGCAGGAATGCACCGTCAACCTAGCCAAGGGAGGGGGAGCTGATCTGGAGCTCTGGCACCGACGACTGGGGCATTCCTTACCCGCAATCGTGAAGGAGATTGCGAAGCGCGAGCTGGTACGCGGCGTCGTCATCGATGGTGTGGAAGAGGCGAAAAATGAAGCAGTGTACAAAAATTGTGAGCCTTGCATTTTGGGCAAGGCACGGCACAAGCCATTCAACGAGAACGTGAATCGTGCCTCAGACCTGCTAGAGGTCGTGCACGACGTGTGCGGACCATTCAAGATGGCGTCAAAGATCGGCGCGCGTTACGTCGTCACCTTCATAGATGACTACAGCAGAAAACTCTACATATACTTCATGAAGCGGAAAGGCGCGGTCCTGGACCGACCGAAGGAGTATGTCCCCGCGGTGGAGAGGCAGATTGGCCGGAAGGTTAGAGCGCTACGCAGCGACAACGGCGGAGAGTACATGGGCTGTAGCGGGTGGATGAAGAAGCAGGGCATAAAAAGGCAACAAACTACGCCGTATTCGCCTCAGTCAAATGGTATGGCGGAGTGGGCGAACCAGACGCTGATGAACATGGTACGGACCATGTTGGTGGATGCGGAATTGCCGCGAAACTTTTGGGTGGAAGCTATGCGTACGACGAGCTGGACCATCAACCTCACTCCTATAGCGGTGCTGAAGGGGAAGAGCGGTTGGAAGACGCCGCAGGAGGTTTGGAGCGGGCGCAAGCCAAGTGTGGCACACCTGAAAGTGTTCGGGTGCAATGCGCACGTGGTGGTGCAGGCTGCGGAAAGGTGCGACAGCAAGCTGGAGCCGCGGGCAAATTCGTATCTCTTCCTTGGCTATGAGAGCGCGCATAAGGCGTACAAGCTCTACGACATGCGCAAGGGGGAGGTAATCCACAGCCGAGACGTCGAGTTTGACGAGAAGCAAAGCTACATCAGCAGCAACGACGTGGGCGTGGTGGACTCCCCAAAGATGGGGGAGTGGTTCCAGCTCCTTGACTACAAGAAGGAGCCGGCGGACGTCGAAGTTGAGGATGCGGCATCAAAGCGTGACGGTGCACCAGCGGTGGCAGCCAAAGCGGAGGATTCCGATGACGATCAAGCTGATGAGGAGATCCACCGGAAGGATCCGGCGGATGAGGCACCAAGGGTGCCAAGGCGCGCACTCCCGGCAGAGTGTGCATCGGGCGTCGGTGGAAAATCCAATGGACGTGCCGTCCGTCCGGGTGATGTTTCGCCAGAGCGAGAGAGGTCCTCGGGGAGCCGTTCGGTCGATGATGAACCGGAGCGTGCAGAGTCGGAGGGATCGCAGCAGAGTGACGATGCGCCACCAAAACTGCCTCGCCGCAGCGGGAGGCAGCAAAAAGTGGGGAAGCGCTTCGACGCAAGCACCGGTCGATGGATTGGCATGATGCCGTGCATGCTGGCTGCATCAACGGAGCCGACTACCGTGCAAGAGGCGCTTGCGCGGCCCGAAGGGGATCGATGGGACGCAGCCATCAAATTGGAGCTGGCGTCCATCACGGAAAACGATACGTGGGAGCTGGTTGACAGGCCGAAAGATGCCAAGGTCATCGGCTCAAAGTGGAACTTCAAGACCAAGTTCACAAAGGAAGGTGTGGTTGATAAGTACAAGGCGCGGTTGGTGGTGAAAGGTTACGCACAGCATAAGGGGGAGCACTACGATGAGACGTTTGCTCCCGTTGCCAAGTTCACAAGCATCCGAGCGATCCTTGCGGTGGCGGCCGCGAAGGACATGGAGCTCCACCAAATGGACGTAAAGACGGCCTTCCTCAACGGCATCATAGACAAAGAGATCTACATGGAGGTTCCAGAGGGGGTGGAGGCGCCGAAATGTAAGCTATGCAAGCTGCGGAAGTCCTTGTACAGGCTAAAACAATCACTCAGATGCTGGTACCAACAGATGGACAGCTTCATGGCACAACTCGGCTTCAAGCGCTGTGAATCGGATCACAGCATGTACGTGCGGCGCGACAAACAGCTCCATCAGATCGTCACACTCTACGTGGACGACCTGATTTTGTGCTCGACGGATCTGCCGAGCCTATAGCGGCTGAAAGAGCAGCTGAGCAGCAGATTCCAGATGTCGGACATGGGGGAGCTGGAGTACTACGTCGGGGTGAGCATCACGCGGAACCGGAGGGCGCGCACGCTTGAGCTGGTGCAGGCCAAATACGTGGCCGAGGTGCTGAAGCGGTACGGCATGGAGGACTACAAACCAGTTGGCAGTTCGGTCTCCACGACCTGTGAACTGAGTGCGGCAATGGCGCCGCAAACAAAAGAAGAGCGGGAGGATATGGCAGGGGTGCCCTACCAATCGGCGGTGGGCAGCCTCATGTATGCCATGGTGGCAACTCGACCGGACCTGGCCTACGCGGTGGGCCAAGTGAGCAGGTACGTGGCCGATGCAGGGCCACTACACTGGCAGGCGGTCAAGCGCATCCTCTGCTACCTGCAGGAGACGCAACATGCGCGCTTGAGGTTCGACGGCAAGGGGGGGCGGACCCCTTGTGTCTGGTCTGCTATACGGATGGAGACTACGCTGGCGATGTGGACATGCGGAAGTCCACATCCGGCTATGTGTTCTTCCTCGCTGGTGCAACGGTCTCGTGGTGTAGCAGAAAGCAAGACTGCGTCGCCACCTCCACAATGGAAGCAGAGTATATCGCGCTGGCCAAGGCGGTCAAGGAGGCGGTGTGGCTCCGGAGGTTGCTGGGGGAGCTGGGTGTGCCGCAGCAGGAGCCTACGGTGGTGCAAGAGGACAACACCGGCCCAATCTCGCTGACCAACAACCCGACGCAGCACAAGAGGACGAAGCACATTGACTTGCGTTATCACTACGCACAGGACATGGTTGAAAAGGGGCAGGTGGTGCTGCAGCACTGCAGCACGCACAACATGCTTGCGGACTGCTTGACCAAAGCGCAACCCATCGACCGGCACGCATTGAGCGTGGCCGGACTCGGGATGACCAGCAATGATGGGCTGGAGGGCGCAGCAGAAGATGAGTGAGAGCAGGCAGGAGCAGCGGGCATGGCAGGTGCAAGGGGGAGAATGTTGTAGATCTGCCCCTCTGCATGCCCAAGTGCGGCGCCGGGAGGCGCCGACGAGCCGCCAGAGAGAGGAAATTCCTCTTCGACGGATCTGGCGACTTGATGATTAGTCGGATCCTGAAATGGAGGATTGTCCCTGAAATTTGACGAGTCGTTGAATCCGGTGGAAGTTGTTTCACCGGAATCGGACCAGTAACGAGGGAGATATGGGCTTCCAAAGTTGGGGTGTGCGCGGCGGTTCTGGGAGCCGGCCGCGGTTCGACTTCCGGTGAATAATTGACCGGAACGAGTAACAAAATGTCATCTGGGGATTTTGCTCCGGAAGATCTGCCGAGGCGTCCGGTGGATGATCCGCCGGATTTCAGGAGTGCAGTTTGTTACTGAGGGACTCCTGGCTTTCGGACTCCTGGCTCGGAGTCCGAAACTCAGTAGCACAGTTTGTTACTCGGGGACAGTCAAAATTCCGACTGGAGGTCCGCGAACAGGTTTCGACCCACATCAATCCCCATCACCAAACTCGATGATTAACTCATCGAAACAGACCCCAAAGGCGCGAGGGACGCCGCCACTACGCGTAGGGTCATCTGCGCCTCCGGGATGGCGTTTTGATGGGTCATTGATGTGTGAGGGCGCCTCGGCGGGCGACGTGGTGCGCGCAGCCGACTGAGCGGCTGATTTGGGGTGCTGCGCTTCGGATGACGTAGCGGGAGCTACGGTGATCCGAATCACGCACGGTTTGGTGCGTTGGAGATCTCATGACTAGCCCTAAAAATCTTTAGATCATGTCCATGTTAAAAAGCGATTGCAAAAATCGCGTTCTTCCCTTCGCAAAAGTGACTGTCTCGCATTTGTTTTCAACTGCCAGAAACATAGCGTGAGGCGACCAGAAAGCTCACGATTAGACTCAGAACCACCCGCACAAAACACATCCATGAGCACGGAGGACCCGTCGGGCCACGTTGGAACCGCACCCCGGTTTCTGACAAATGGGAGTTCCTTGTCAAGTGGAAGGACAACGACATACCCCACAACTCATGGGAACTTGTCCGCGACTTCAATGTTGGCGGGGTGAATGACATCCTCGGGGAGTACCATGAGCAAACCGAGACGGCTCCCTCCTAAGAGGGGGGAGATACTGTAAGCCGAACAGTGACAACAAGTGTGGATTTAAAATGTACAGGAAAAACCATGTGAGATTGACCCAATAATGGGACCAAGGCTTGACCCTCGTAAGACCCAACGAGGCTGAAGCGCACCTTGGCATCTAGTTATTCAATAAGTCAAGGATCATTGAGGACCGAGCATGCTTTGGAATGGTGTTCCGATGTCTTACAACCAGAGAAGGCATTTCAGGCGGCCGTCACCGTAGCTTATGGTTCTGCCAACGACAGATTACCATGGTTCATGGAAACAGCCATATCTCGGCCGTTCATCCATGGAATAATTTAATTCTTGGTGTATCAGAAAGCTGGAAAGATGAGCTTCATGGTGTTGAAGCAATAACACTCATCCCTTTTCCGCATGGAGCCACGCATGGCTTGACGACCTTGGGTCACCTAGGATGTGTCATCATTAACATATGGTCTTGTATGTTGAGACTTGAATAACAAGTACAGTTCACTACCACTTTGTCACGTGTTCCTTTTATCCCCCAAGATGATCCCACACTTTCAAATACACTGGAATGTGTGCACTGGCCTCCTATTGGTCGTCGTTGGCACTGGTTGTTGCTCACACCGTCCGATTGATGCTAGCACACTGCGTCCGATTCACAGGTAGAGAACAACAGGTCGCTAACATGTCGGGAACGTCGTTCGGGCCAAAAGTGAACTTTGCGGTGCACGAGGAAGAAAATTGCAGTCGTGGACAAGTTCAAGACATTGTGATGCTATGTGGAATTCTGACGATGTGTCGTCCTCAGCGATCTCCATGCACTGAAGTATATCACGAATCCTCCAAGTTTTTGTCGTGGAAAACCCAATGGATGGAGTTCCTCAAGTCAAACGTTGACTACAACATTGAGTATCGGCTTGAAAAGACATACCCAACGGATGCTCAAGAACCAAATATGCTTATCAAAATCTACATACTTCTCTTTGAATAAGAACCGTACCTTGCGAGGCTATTTTCAAAGACTTTTGCAGATTTTGGTAATCACTATGAGACCAAATTATGGTTCAACGACCCTAGTGGAGATGATGAGTCACTCGCCATGTTGTCAGGACACCCGACAAATTGCGAAGGATGCTTCCAAAGGAAGGCCACGACATAGGTCCATAAACTTGTGCACCAGGGGAAAGGGGTGAATCTTAGAATTATAAAGGGGGTGAAATACAAATGCAATGAACGAATACTTTGAGACATACATGTACTTATTTTCATTCATGATTCTGCATATGGGCATGGATATGGTGATGAATATGGATTTGTGTTTGGATGTGGCTGTGGATGTCACGCCGAGCGTAACGTAAGTGATTCAAAGGGATGAGGTGCGGGATGAAAGATGATTCGGGTGTCTGCAAAAAATGGGTAATTTCTATTGAGCAGTAATTGTACTTCAATGAAAAGTGTCGGGTGTGTCGAGCACATACATACAATACTGAGAATGAGAATGGGGCATAATTCAGGTCATCGGCATTTGAGCCGAGCGACGTGTGCAAGGTCATGCCGTCAGTGGTGGATTCGAGAAGCTCCGCCAAGAAGTCGGGGGGCTTCGAGAATATCATGACGCTTCTTCATAAAAATTGAGCGTCCTCAAGAAGTAGACTAAACATCGATATGGTTTGCTAAAATTCTGTCGACCATTCTGGAAAGTGGTCGAATTTCTGAGAAACTCCTGGAACAAAACACCGAAGGTCAAGGCAGTTGGCCCAAACGCCCTCAGCTGGATGGCGTAAAAATCCGGAAGTCGTCGTGGGATGGGTCATGAATGTAAGTACAGGAATGTCCACTTGTGGATTTTAGGAACTCATATCCGTCACGGATGTACCACCTCCCCCCTTTTAGACGCAATGCCCCGGCGCGCTAGCAGACGTAGGCCGGTGATGGTGAAAGTAGCCGTGGATCAGAATTGAAGTAGACCAGGTGGCCATGTGTGACAATTTTTTTTCTCTGAGAGATGTTCCATGAATTGCAGAAGGCTGCTTCATCGGTCTACATATTGTTCCACAAGTAGTATTTTGCCAGGTTTTGATCGTCTTGTCCGTGCAAAAGTGTCCACCTGGACCGGTGTCGTGACACTCCAATAGAATCCGTCGTAGTTCCTCGTTTGGAGGCACGACGATCTGGTGAGTGATTCGTCGTTGCCAATACGGATCGTCGAACCAAAGCTTGGTTTTGTGTCACCTGTCAAACTCCTCGTAATCCTTCACAAACAGCCTCACGAGGTATGGGTATTTTTCGATAGCAACGTACTGATCTCAGTCATTAGATCTGGTCGTCGACTTAGAGCATCCGTCTGATTTGTTTTTCAAGGCCAGTATTCGACGTCATAGTCAAAGTTGGACTTGAGGAACTCCATCCATCGAGTTTTTCGATGGCTTAGATTCGGCCATGTCTTGAGATATCTCGGGGCGTGATGGTCAGTGCGGACGATGCATCATCAGCATTCCAAGTAGCATCGCCATCTCTTGAATGCGTGCACGACTGAAAGTATTTCTTTTTCATGCATCGCGTAGTTGGATTATGTTCCGTGTAGTTTTCTCAACATGTACGCGACCGGTTATTCTCCAGCGTCGTTATCTGATAGGAGAACGGCTCCGATAGCTTGATCGGGCGCATCGGTGACCATGATATAATTCACCTCTGGACCCGCCAATTGTAAGGCTGGCACCGAGGTCAGAGTGTTTCTCAAAGAGTTAAAGGTCTCTTGTTTGCAGTCCCTCCAATTCCACTTGCTTTTTTTCTAGTTGAGATTGGAGAGATGCATTGATACACGGACGTAATCCTTTACAAGTTGACAGTAGTAGTTGGAGAAGCCCAAAAATACTTGGACGTCCCCAAAATTTGTGGGTGTCAGCCAATCACTGACCGCCTACACTTTTTTCGGGTCCATGGTGATCCGTCCGCCGTCGATGATGTGGCTCAAAATCTTAATCGAACAGCGACCAAATTCGCACTTCAAGAGTTTCAAACAAAACTTTCCTCTTTGTAAAAACTTGAGAACTGTTTAGAGATGTCCATTGTGCTCCTTCGGGGTGCGGCTGTACACCAGGATTTCCTCAAGATACACGACGACAAAGTCATCGAGGTACGGGTGAAAAATGTTATTCATCACCGCCATAAATGTTACAGGGGCGTTGGTGAGTCCAAACGGCATAACCGTGAACTCAAAATGCTCGTATCTGGTGTGGAATGCCGTCTTCTCGACGTCTTTATCAGAAAAGCGGATCTGATGATAGCTGTTGTGCAGGTCAATTTTCCTGAAAATCCAAGCCCACAGAGTTGGTCAAAACGTTCATCTGCTCACGGGAGGGGGTAGCGGTTCTTGATGGTGATGTCCCTCAACGTTCGGTAGTCCACGCACATCCGCATCTCTCCTGTTTTATTTTTCACAAAAATTACAGGTGTTGTGTAGAGTTACGTGTAGGGTCAGATGCACCCCTGTTCGAGCATCTCATCAAGTTTCTTCTTGAGTTCTGTCAATTTGTGATCGCTCATCCAATAGGTACCCTTCACCGTTGGTCTACTGCCCGGCTTCACATCTATCTGATGGTCGATTTTGCGTTGCGGTTGTAATTCTTGAGATAGTTCTTTAGAAAAAACCCCTTCCAACTCCTTGATGAGCTCCACAAACTCTTTTGGTAGTGCAGCAAAATTCTCAAGTGTCGATGTAGTCGATGTCGCTTTGACAGCTATAATTTCTTTTACTTTCCCTGCTTCCACGCGGACTAGCCACGCTTGAGCTTCATGATTCAGGCATGGGACGCCACATCCAGAGATATCCGTTCGCATTTTGTTGCTTTTGCAACTTCATCTTACTGCTTCCACCTCCACGGCTTCCCGTAATTGCCGTTGTGTCGTGGGTCGCTCGACCAGAGGCAGGTGTTGCTTTCTACCATGAATGCTGACATAGACTGCTCCGCTACTCCAGTCGACTTGCGGATTGTGCCAGTATATGAAATCTCACACGAGGATGATTCTTTGTTCGCTCATTGCGTAAAAACCCATAGACCGATACGTCGTACAGATCTCCAGTTTTCAGCTGGAGTGGTTCACAAAGTCGAGGGATCTGTAGTGATTTTTTGACGGTTTTTCCTTCAAACAATCCCCGCTTAGTCTGCAAACCCAGCCTCTGAACCATGTCATTACAGACAAAATTGTAAGAGGCTCCTTCGTTAACTAGTACCGGTACCGTTCTGCGACTTTTTCAATCCCTCGGTTAATTCATAGCAGTATCACGGGTTGGTCATCCTCATATCCCTTGTCAAACTTTGCGATTTGAGGAACCCTCTTCTGCGGCGATGTAAGTCGCTCCAATGGGCGATCGATCGACGCAGATTTTTTCGACCAGATACAAGCTCGCCGTCTACTCTTGCCCTTTGTCGTTTCTTGACTCCTCACCCTTTTACGCCTCCCCCCCTGTTTGGCTTGCTATTGCCGCTTTCGAAAGTTGTGCAACATATGACAGGGCTTTCTGCAAGTCCAACAGAGCCGTTCATCGCGCTGACTGAAGGTGTTGATCTCCATGGGAGATGAGGTTTCCGCCGAATGTGAATTCACTCCGCCATGAGAAGGATTGTGGCTTTGGGGTCGCCAGCCGTTGAATTCCTACATCCGGGCGTTGTAGTCAGCAATGTTGATAAGGTTGGCAGCTGCAATAATTTGGGGAAGGTCGTCTTGGATATCGAAAAAGGCTATCGCTCGCTGAAAATCTTGCTTCAGGCTGTTTTTGTAAAAGAAACACAGTTCTTCATGTGTGAGTTCACTATCGATGATGATTTCGCGTAAACACCTAGTATACTATGCCATGTTAGAGTGCTGATGCAGACGTTGGAGTATACACCGTGCGTCAGACTTCTCATTCAACTTTCCAAAACAAGCTAGTGTAGCACGCGCAAAGTTGCTCCATGTTTCCGGTGGTGTGAGGGAGTCGTGCCATTTGGATTTGATCTGCTCGAGAGGTTGAACGCATGCGGTTGATGATTTGGGAGCGGTCGCAAGAGCCATCGATGTAGCTTCGTTGGTCTACTACTTGGATGGCCTTTAGATTGGACCACCAACTCAAAGTCATGCCACACAAAAGTGAGGCCGCTAGGTGCATTTTATTTTTGTCGTTGTTGATCCCATCAGGGGGTGAAGTCCACCTCCAAACTAGGCAGCCACATTCTGACCGTCGGTCCCTTGGAATTTGTGGGATAAAACGGCTCTGGAAGTGCCAGACGAATATGGGGTTCATTCAAGAGTTGCATATTTCTCTCAGTGAGCACTATTTTGCACGCACGAGAAGCTCGAAGCTCCTCCATTGTTGCGTTGAGCTGTTGGAGTAGATAGGTGTTGAGGCTCTCAAGTCTTGACATTTTCTGGCATAGGTATTCATTGATTCGCGCTCGTCGCCTGGTATCCCCACCGTGCGAGGTGTCGACCCAACGGGCTACGGCGGAGGCAAAGGTTTTGTTGAGCACGAGGGGTCCATCACCAGATTGGGCGTCGGGTTTGTCAGCGCTTCGCCATTTGCCACAAAATTTGTTACTGCCCCTGGTTTGCCTAGAGAGTTTTGTTGTTCGCGTGCTGCTGATCCGCCATTGCCGGAGAACTTGCCGGGGACTGCTGCTCGTCTTCGGTTGCGCTCGCTCTGTTCACCATTGTAGTTGCAAAGTCTACGGTATTCTGACCGGTGGAGATGCGCCGAGGACTCATACGAGGCTGTCACGAGGTAGTTAATGTGTCGTTGGCCCCTACAGCGCCGCTGCCCTCTGATACCAAGTTTTACGCCGAACAGAACGTAGGTGGCTCACAAGGATGAAGTGCAGGACAAAATACGATTCAGGTGTTTGGGATAAATGGATACTTTTTATTAAGCATTACGTGTACTTTGACGACAAGTGTCGAGTGTTTCAAGCACATGCATACAATACCAAGAAAAAAAAATGAGGTAGAAGTCGGGTCTTCGGTGTTTGAGCTGAGCGACGCGTGCGAGGTCGCGCAGTGAGTAGTGGATTTGAGAAGCTCTGCCGAGAAGTCCGGGGGCTTCAAGAATATCGCGACAATTTTTCATGAAAGTTGAGCATTGTCGAGAAGTTGGCCGAATTTTGCATATCAAAACATCGATATGGTTCACGGCACTTCTGTTGACCATTCTGGAAAGTGGTCGAAGCTGTCAGAAACTCTTAGAATGGAACAATGAAGGTGAGGGCAGTTGGCAAAAAAAAAATGCATTCGACCGGATGGCATAAGAATCCGAAATTCGTCGTGGGATGGGCCATGAATGTAAGGGCAGAAATAACCACTTGCAAAGTTTAGGGACTCGTGTACGTCGGGGACGTAACATTGGATAGGGATATGGATTTGGATGTCAATATGGATGTGGCCATGAGGGCACTTTTTTTCTTCTAGCCATGAACTACAACGTTATATAACACTCCATTCACGTGTTAAGCCTAGGAAATGAAAATGATACTATGTAACCCGTTGTACACTTTGTGTATAACGTTGATGCCTTGTTAGAGACAACGTAAGGGAGGGACTACCCCTAGCTGGAAACTACTAAAGTGCAAGTTGGGACACTGGCATTGTTGATGTCGCATGCAGGCTTCCACGCTCATTGCTTAGTCTGCTGCCCCCTCAGTCTGCGCCCTAGAGTCTAAGTCTGAGTGCTCTGAGTTTTTTACTCAAAAGTGCGCGCACCAATGTTATCGCGAGAAAGTAGCTGAAAACTGACAGTGAATGATTAGGAATGAAGAATGAACAACAATGGGAGACCCCACCAAATTCTAGCTCCCTCCCAGCTCTGTAGAGCTTGTTACTCAGCTAACCAGCCAATCAGAAAATAGACCTAGACCTATTTTCTGGCAGGCAGGATTTTCTCGGTGAGCCCTGCCAGATGGCCGACAGCCCAAAACCCGGGCGTCGTCCGTTTTGCCTGAAAAATGGACCATACCATGATACCAACGCTGCAAATGCAGTCGTGCGGTCAGAAACAGCTAGAAAAATAGCAGCGAAGAATTATGGCTGCCCGAACCTAGGCAGTGCCTATGATAGTCCATGGTGCCAAACAGTGCCACGCAACACGAGACATGGACCCTAAGCAGGGCATGACGCTGCAGACGTAATGGTACAGTCAGATCCAGCACTGTATGCATGCAGACAGCATCTGCGGTGCCAGTGACCGCCCACGGCCCGACCACCGAGGAGGCCTACCGATGGAGCTGAGCACGTTGCCACAGGGAGGAGGCTCTAGCAAACTGCATTTAGGCCTCAGCGTGCATCGGCTCCACCGGACGACACTTCAGCAGCATTGAGTCTTGCCGTCAGTCATCTGCATGCGGATGTACACAAGCCGGGAGGACACAACAGAGCACAATGAGAGATGTAAAAAAACCGACACTCCCCCATGACTCACAGGTGTAGTGCACATGGACGGGCAGCGACACGTTCAACAGACAGACTCCTCCAGGACACATAGAGACGCAAGCCAGGAAAAAGAGTGTAGCTCATGGACGCACGCCGTCTGAACTCACAGCCTTCTTGAACGAGTCGCGCTTGAGTGCCTTCGTCAAGAAGTCAGCCAACTGCCGTGTTGTCTCAACCCACACAATGCTGACGTTGCCGTAATGCACCAACAAACGCACATAGTGATACTCAACATTGATGTACTTTGTGCGTGTGTGATGCACGCCATCATTTTCGGCGATGGCCATGGCACTCTCATTGTCACAATGCAACATGATGGATACGATGGACTGACGTAACTCAGACAACAGACTACGCAGCCACACGCTCTCACATGCGCCTGACCCAAGGGCTACGTACTATGCCTCAGCAGTGCTGTGTGCAATGCACCCCTGCTTGCCACTATGCCAAGACACAACCGTGTCGCCAATGAGAAAGATCCAGCATGTGCGGCTCTTACCGTCCGGACTGCCAGCCCCGTCACTGTCGGTGTAGCCCACCGCGACAACAGACGACTGTCGGTGGAACATGAGACCTTGCAGTGGAGTCGATACGAAGTAGCGTAGTATTCGGATCGCGGCCTCAAAGTGGAGGTGACGTGGCTCCTGAGAGAACTGAGCCAGGAGGTTGACAGCAAATGCGATGTATGGACGCGTCGTCGTCCCCAGGAATATCAGTAACCCGATGACTTGCAGACACGCGGTCTTTTCAACTGGCTCCTCCACAATGGCTGGGTCAGAGTTCTTCAGCTTCACCTGGCCATCGGGTGACATGGGTGAGGACGCGCTCGGCACGACGGGTAGGTCCTCTGCGAAGCGAGTGGATAGAGTCTATACATAGGCGGCTTGATGGACGTGCAGCATGCCCTGGGAGTGATCATGCTCAAACTCCATGTCTAGGAAGACCCGGGTAGACCCGAGATCCTTCATCTGGTAGGCGATGTGCAGCAGGTCCTTGACGTTCTAGACGAAAGCCACGTCCGGTGACGCAATTAGGAGATCATCAACATACACCAGGATAGCGGCAAAGGTCTAGCCTTGCGGGGTGATGAACAGTGCGGGGTCAGCAGTACTGCAAAGGAGACCGCAACGGAGGAGCGAGTGACTAATCTCCTGGTTCCAGCGCCAAGGCAACTGCTTCAGGCCATAGTGGGCCTCTTGCAGCTGCTAGACCTTCCTAGTGCCGTCGTCGAAGCCTAGAGGTTGCACCATGTAGAGCTCCTCACCCTCCAGCGAGCAATGGAGGAAAGCGTTGCTCACGTCCATCTGATGTAGGTCCCATTTGTGCTGGGCAACCAGGCTAAAGAGCGCCCAGCAATTGGAGAATCGGCCAACTTGGCCAAAGATCTGGTCCTAATCAACCCCAGAGACGGGAGCGAATCCCTTGGCTGTGAGGCGGGCCTTGTACTTGTCCAAGGATCCGTCAGGCTTCCACTTGCATCGGAGGACCCATTTGGCAACGATGGCCTTCCGACTTGGAGGGAGATCGACGAGGTCATACACGTGCTGCTGCCAGATAGCAGCGAGCTCATCGGCGTAGGCATCATCCCATTGTGTGGCCTCGAAAGAGGCTCGAGCCTCGCGTAGGGTGGCTAGATCCTCGGGCGTGCCGTGGAGTGGACTGCGAGGTCATGTGCATCTCGAGCTCTTGGTGGGACGTGTGTGAGCAGTTGTAACGGCATACCGATGCTCCTGATGGAGCATGGCGTAGCCCAGTGCGGAGCCCGGGTGGAGGTCTACAATGATGGCTGAAGTGGTCAGGCCGAGGGCTTTGGTGCCAAGGGTCCCCACTCACTATCATAGGAGTGGAAGAGACACGTGGGGCGACGGGGGGCCGAGGCGCCACAGTGCGCGGTATAGTGGTCTGTGTACTCAGAGATGGCCTGGGTCGGAGGCTACCGCTTGGGCCACACGTCTAGTGTTGTTCGGCAGTAGATAGCACCAAGTCCAAGGTGCTGGCAGAGGCAAACGGAGCTGCTCGTATGAAGGGACCAGCGGACGCGCACGGGTCCGCCAGCCCAGAAGGACCAGTAGACGCGATAGGAGCTACTGGCCCGGAGAGACCAGCGGACGCGACCGGAGCTACTGGCCCGGAGAGAACAACGGACGTGACCAGAGCTACCGGCGCGTAGTGAATAGCTGACGTGACTAGGGCTGCCATCCCGGAGGGACCAGTGGATGCGGACGGGTATGCCGGCCCAGACAGACCAACAGATGCAGACGGGTCTGCCGGCCCGGAGGGGCCATCAGACACGACTGGGGCTGCCGTCTCGGAGGGGCCGTCGGACGCGTCTGGGGCCGTTGGCCCCGAGGGGCGAGCGGACGCGACTGGGGCTGCTGGCCCGGAGGGGCCGTCGGACGCGTCTGGGACCGTTGGCCTGGAGGAGCTTGCGGACGCGACTGGGGCTGTCGGCCCAGAGGGTCCATCGGACGCGTCTGGGCCTACCGGCTCACAGGGACCATGTGATGTGTCGTCCGGAAGCGACAGGATGGGGGACAGACTCACCACTCCCCCCTGTGATGGGAGGGACACCGACAAGCCGTAGCGGACAAGGTCGCGCGGAAAGAGCTCCTGAAAGAAGAGGGCATCACATGACTCGACGATGCATTGCCGGGAGGGATTCCAGAAGCGCAAGGCCTTGGACTGAAGGGAGACACCAAGGAAGGTGCAAGGACACCCACGGCGGACGAGCTTGCCACCCTGCTATGGGACGGACAGCCACACAATGGCCACGCAGCCCCAGACACGAGCCGGACGGAGGTCAACACGCTGACCACACCATTGCTGGTTCGGCGTAGATTGGTGGGGAAGGGGTCCGTGGGGAATCCGATTCCAGACCCACGCCATGTAGGCCATGTCTTTGAAGTAGAAGCCATCAGAGAGGCCTGACTCGACTCGCATGGTGCGGACGGCGTTAGCCATGGTGCGGTTCCACTGCTCGGCGACGCAGTTCTGGGTCGGTGTGTAAGGTGCCGACGTCTCGTGGTAGATACCCCGAAGGTGAGGAAAGTCGTGGTCTCTCCCATGTACTCGCCAGTGCAATTGGAGCAAAAGCGGCGGAGAGGCCGGCCACACTCGCACTACGCACGGACAAGCCAATCCCGAATGGTCGGAGCGACAACGCTCTTCTGCCGAAGGCAAAAGACCTAGTGGTAGTGAGAGTAGTCGTTGGTGAGGGTGAGGACATAGCGACCATGCTCTCCGCCAGACTAGGTAGGGAGAGGACCCATGATATCGGAATGGATGAGGTCAAGAGGAGCGGACACACGAGAGAAGGACTAAGAGTAGGTGGACCGATACATCTTGACCTGAGCGCAATCAATGCACTCTGTGGGGCACGGCCAGAGGAAGGAGTCCGGCTCGAGGCCCTTGGCCGGCTGGGTGCAGAGCATGCTATCGATGGCAACAGAGTGGACGTGGCAAAGGCGGTGGTGTAAGAGACGTGTGTGCTGTGGTGAGAGTATGCTGGTGACAAAGACATGGCCTGCCAGGGTAGATGGGAAGGGGACGGAGGGAGAGGAGGATAGATGAGGTACGTGCCACAGGTTGCCACGAGCGGTGGCGTGCAGAACGACAAGACCGGTTGGACATAACAACACAGTGCCAACGCCATGCGAGTGCATAATATCTATGCTCATGCGGTCAAGGGCAGTGGCGGACAGAAGGCTGAGCTCAAGACCTGGGACGAAGAGGACGTCGGTCACGAAAAAATCACCGGCTGGATCACGGAAATGAACGACGCCGACATCGCAGACAGATAACACCTGTCCGGATCCCGTCCGAACACCGGACACATAACCAAGAGGACCAAGCACACTGAAGGCGTCGTAGGAAGCGGTCATGTGATGCGTAGCCTCAGAGTCGATAATCCAGGTCTCAACAGGGTCCTGGAATGGAGTCGTCAAATCACTGACAATCATGTGGCAGCAAGCACGGGACGCAGATGTGATGGACGGTGGCTCAAACTGAGACTTCCAATCATCAAGCCACGCGACGTCGTCATAGAGGGAGGCAGAGGGAACGAGAGATGACAAGGCGAATGAGGAAGCAAGTCATGACCGTAACGTAGTCTCAGTCATGCACGGCAGTGCAGACAGGCTGGAGGTGACGCAACTCATACTTCCCTGGAGGGGAGGGCGAGGAAGGTCGAGCTAGAGCACGATGAACTGCTCCAACTGACGCTCAAGGGTGGACGTTCCTGGAGTGTAGACGGAGTGCAGAGTGACAGTGCTAGAGCCTGGATAGGAGGACTCTACCAGAGATGGAAACGGAGGCGCCGACGGTCGTGGATGATGCTGCTATGGGGTTGGCGACGGCGGGACTTGTGTGGTTGTCGGAGGAGTGGTGCTGCTAGATGGGGTAGAGGCGTCAGGGCCAACGATAGCGACGGCGGCAGAGGCGAGACGGAGCTCACGCTGGCGATGCATGGTGGCGATGACGCACACCTTGTCCGTCGGAAACGGGCACGTGTACCACCCATGTCCTGGCTAGCTACAGTTGTGGCAGACTGAGCCACCACAACTAAACCCAGTCGACTACTGTTGCTGCTACTGTTGAGGGCCCTTGCCCTTCTTACCCTTGTACTTCTTCTTCACTGACGACAAGGAGCTAGTGGATGCAGCTGCCATGGAGACGAATGTAGGGGAGGCAAGAACCTCTGTGCGCTGGATGCGGGACTCCAGACGAGCTTCCTCAATCTTGAGAAAGAGCTCATATGCTAGGGCATGAGGGTGCCCTGGGCCACCATGGTGGAAAGGAAATCCTGGGAGTAGTGGACGAAGACGTTGGCGTAGGCATCGGAGACACCGCGTAGGATGGTGAGGAGTGCGGCCAGAGGTGGTGGAGCAGAGGTGCCTAGGCGATGGAGGATGTCCTCAGCCCGCTGCCAGCAAGAGGTGACCGTCTCGGTCTCCCACATGTGCAGGGAGTTGAACTCCCGCAGTAGACGGTTGGTCTCAGCCTCGCTAGATAGGCGATGGCGACAGGTGAAGACGTGCCATGCGGCCGCAGGGTCTGGGGTCCCACCAGCGATGAAGTCGTCGAGGAAGGGTTCTATGTCTAGGCGTGACGCCGGAGGAGCGACAGGGACGAGGGCGCGTACGACGCGACCAGCATCATACAGCTGGTCGGCCTGGGTAGGGTCATATGGAAGAGTGTAGTATGCCCACAAGCCCTCACCCTATGCCCAGATGCGGAAACTAAGTTTCGAACTCCGTAACTGCTCGCCGGCCTAAAGCGGCGAGGGCGGGATCTCAAAGTCCTTTGGCCTGCGGCCGGCATCCAGATTGGGGCCAAGGACTGAAGTCACTGTCTGCCGCTGGCGCGGAGTCTGTTGTTGTGCCAGGTAATGCGTGGCAGCTGACACAACGGGGCTGGCGTGCCCAAGAGGAAGGAATGGCGGTAGGGCACTAGTGTGAGTCTGTGATGCCAACAGCTACAATGCTGCAAGTTGCCGCATTAGCGTGGTAAGCTGTTGCATAATGACAGCCGGGGCGTCGGAGGCGCCGGCGACGAAGCCTGTGGATTGCTGCTGCTGCTACTGTTGTTGCTGCTACTGCTGTTGCTGCTGCTGTTGCTACTACTCCTGCTGCTACTACTGCTATTGCTCTTGTTGTTGCTGCTGCTGTTGCTGTTGCTGCTATTGTTGCTACTGCTGATGCTGCTGCTATTGTTGTTGATTTTGCTACTGTTGCTACTGCTACTACTACTGCTACTATTGTAACTGCTGCAACTGTTGCAAGAAAAGGGGGTTGGCGTCCCCCCAACAAAGGAGGACCCCTCCCCACTGGGGCTGTTAGCCATGGTGGGTTTTGTGCCCTTTGTTTTTTTGTGTGTGCTATTGATGTCAGCAATGACGTCAGCTTAGGATGGCTGACGTCAGTAGCTGCTACTACGTTATCTACAGGGTTGCTGCTATAGAGTTTCTCCCTCCCTTTTTTGTTTTGATGACGTCAGTAGTGACGTCAGCTGAGGACTGTTGACGTCAGTAGTGGCCTTTGTTGGAGCTGCTGCAATGTCAGCTGTAGGTCAGCTGCTGTTGCTGGTGTAGCTGCTGCTACTGTTGCTACTGCTGCTGTTCCTACTGGTCTGCTGTTGCAGCAGTTGATGCAGAAGCTTCTGCTGTTGCTTCTGCTGCTGTTGCTGCTGCGGTTGTTGGTGCAGTAGTGGCTGCTGCTACTGCTACAATTGTTGTTACTGCGGCTGCAGCTACTGTTGCTGCTGCTACTACGGCTGCGGATGTAGAAGCAGTTGCTGCTGCTGCTGCTATTGCTGGTGGTGTTACTGCTGCTACTGCTACTGTTGCCGCTACTGTTGCTACTGCTGTTGTGGTTGCTGTGGCGGCTATGGCGGTGGCTGCAGCCGCTATAGGGCCGCCGGTGGGGTGGGGGATTTTTTTCTTTTTGTTGATCAAAGCGAGCTTGCTGCTCGCTGTGAGCAGTGAGCTACAAGCAGCGAGCTCGCTGCTCGCTGCAGGCAGTTCGCTACTCGCTGCAAGCAACGATCTCGCTACTTGTAGCTCGCTGCTCGTAGCGAGCAGCTGCAGCTGCTGTTGCTGCTAGTGGCTGCTGCGGCGGTTGTTGCTGGCTGCTATTGGCTACTGCCGCCTGCTACTTGCTACTGCTGCTGCTGCAGCCGGTTGCTACAGCTGCTCGCTGCTGCTGTTGTAACCTGTTGCTCCCGCTGCTCGCTACTGCTACTGCTGCTCGCTACCACCGTTGTTGCTACTGTGAGCTGCAGCTGCTACTTGCTACTGCAGGCTGCTACTACTGTGAGTTGTTGCTGCTGCCGGCTAGTGCTGCTACATGCAGCTACTGCTGGCTGCTGCATCCATTACTCGCTGTTACTGCAAGTTGCTACTGCTCGTGCAGGCTGCTGCTAGTCACTGCACCTGGGTGACGTTGACGCGTGCGACGTTGCCAACAAGTGTCTGATGCGGCCTGCCGCTCACCTCCTCGTGTCACGCGTGGGGGTCAGTACTGTCGAAAAAATCCGGCAGCATTTCACCTGGCCCAGTGGTCGTGGGAAAACATCTGACGCCGCCACTAGGCGGGTCAATACTGCCATAAGAAAATCCGGCAGCATTTCCCTTGCACTGACGTGTATGGGGGTCTGCTAGCGTAGTCAGGCACTTGTACGCCAATTGTCTACTACTGCTGCTACGCTCTGGCTCTGGTACCAAGCTAGAAACTGCTAAAGCGCAGGTTGGGATAGTGGTGTTGTTGATGCAGCGTGCGGGCTTCCACGTTTGTTGCTTAGTCTGCTGCCCCCTCAGTCTGCGCTCTAGAGTCCAAGTTTGAGTGCTCTGAGTTTGTTACTCAAAGGTGCGCGCACGAGCGCTAGCACAAGAAAGCAGCTGAAAACTGAAGATGACAGATTAGGAATGAAGAATGAACAACAATGGGAGACCCCTCCAAGTTCTAGCTCACTCCCAGCTCTGTAGACCTTGTTACTCAGCTAACCAGCCAATCAGAAAATAGACATAGACCTGTTTTCTGGCGGGCAGGGTTTTCTCGGTGAGCCCTGCCAGATGGCCGACAGCCCAAAACCTGGGCGTCGTGTGTTTTGCCTGAAAATGGACCATACCATAATACCGTCGCTGCGAACGCATTTGTCTGGTCAGAAACAGCTAGAAAAATAGCAGCAAAGAATTATGGCTGTCCGAACCAAGGCAGATGATAGTCCATGGTGCCAAACAGTGACACACAACACGAGACATGGACCCTAAGCATGGCATGACGCTGCAGACGTAATGGTACAGTCAGATCCAGCGCTGGACGCATGCAGACAACATTTGCGCTACCAGTGACCGACGGCGGCCCGATCGCTGAGGAGGCCTGCCAATGGAGCTGAGCACGTTGCCGCAGGGAGGAGGCTCCAGCGAACTGCGTGTAGGCTTCAGCGTGTGTCGGCTCCACCGGACGACACTCTAGCAGCGTCAAGTCTCGTCGTCAGTCATGTGCACGCCGATGTATATAAGCCGTGAGGACACAACGGAGCATAATGAGAGATGCGAATAAACAAACACCCCTGAGGTTCATTTGTATCTAGACCTTTTCTCCCCGAGCAGAATGACCATATGCCCTTCGTTTCGGGCAATAAGCCTGTTCACCCCCTCGCTCAGAACAATAAGCCCCATCCGCCCCTACGTTGGAACAATTAGCTTGATCCGCCCCTTCCTCGCAACAATAAGCCTGATCCGCCCCTTCTACACAAACACGAGTTTGCATGCGTAGAAAATCAACAATATACACCTCTCGTTTGTCAAAAGATAGCATGTCGATGTCGCATGGATGCGACGTCAACATGCCGACGTCACATTTTTTGACCCAATCGTCACAAAATCCTTAATGGAGGGGTTTGTGATTTTTCGCAAGTGGTTTGCAGGGAGTTCGCATGGGGGTTCCGAGACTCCCCATGCGTTTAAGGGGAACCTGCCGGGCCTTGCTGTAGCTTGGCCCAACAATGCTTGCGCAAAAATGAATCCTAAAGCCTTGCGTGTAATTAGGGGGTGGGTTTGTCTATAGTTCGTACATCATGTTGGTTTTTTCGCATCTCTCATTGTGCTCTGTTGTGTCCTCCCGGCTTGTGTACATCGGCGTGCAGATGACTGACGGCGAGACTCGACGCTGATGGAGTGTCGTCCGGTGGAGCCGACGCACGCTGAGGTCTTCTCGCAGTTCGCTGGAGCCTCCTCTCTCCGGCGACGCGCTCAGCTCCATCGGCAGGCCTCCTCGGCGGTCGTGCTGCTGGTGGTCATTGACACCGCAGTTGCTGCTTGCATGCGTCCAGCGCGTCCCATCGCGTCTGCATCATCATGCACTGCCTAGGGTCCCATTTGCATGTTGCATGGCCCTGTTTGGCAGCATAAACCATTGTGGGCACTATCTGGGTTTAGGCTGCCATAACTCCTCGCTACTATTTTTCTAGCAGATTCTGACCGCATGGCTGCGTTCGCAGCGTCGGTATTATGGTATGGTCCAGTTTTCAGGCAAAACGGACGACGCCCGGGTTTTGGGCTGTCGGCTGCCTGGCAGGCCTCACCGAGAAAACCTGCCAGCCTGAACTGAGCTATTTTCTGATTGGCTGATGAACTGAGTAACAAGCTCTACAGAGCTGGGGGGGGCTAGAACTTGGAGGGGTCTCCCATTGTTGTTCATTCTTCATTCCTAATCAGTTACTTGCAGTTTTCAGCTGCTTTCTGACGCTAACACTGGCGCGCGCATTTCTGAGTAACAAACCCAGAGCTTCCAGACTTAGACTCTAGAGCAGCAGACTGAGGGGGCAGCTGACTTAAGCAACGAGCGTGGAAGCCCACACGCTGCATCAACAACGCTGCTGCCCCAACCTGCTGCCTAGGCATTTCCTTTTTGGTATCAGAGCCAGAGCGTAGCAGCAGCAGCAGAAGACTGGCGAACAGGTGCCAGGCAACGCCGACGGACCCCCATACGCGCCAGTGCAGGGGAAATGCTGCCGAATTTTTTCTGGCAGCATTGACCCTCCTGGTGGCGGCGTCAGATTTTTTGCCACGGCCACTGGGCCAGGGGAAATGCTGCCGAAATTTTTTCGGCAGCACTGACCCGCACGCGTGACGCGAGGAGGTGAGCGGCAGGCGGCGTCCGACACCCGTGGGCGACGGCGCACGCGGCAACGTCACCCAGGTGCAGTGACTGGCACCAGCTTGCAGCAGCAACAGTGGCAGCCGCAGGCAACGGCAGCGAGCAGTGGCAGCAGCAGCCGACAGCAGCTGCGTGCAGCAGCAGCAGCAGGCTGAAGTAGCAGCTCGCAGCAGCCCACAGCAGCAACAGCCCGCAGCAACAGCTCGCAGCAGCAGCAGCAGCAGCGCGCAGCAGCAGCCCGCAGCAGCAAGCCGCAGCAGCAGCTGGCAGCAGCCGCAGCACGCAGCAGCTGCAGCAGCGGGCAGCAACAGCCGTAGCCAGCAGCCGCAGCCAGCAGCTGCAGCAGCAGTGTGCTACAGCAGCTGCGGGTTACAGCAGCCGCAGCCAGCAGCCGCAGCCCGCAGCCGCAGCAGCGAGCTGCAGCAGCGAGCTGCTGCTAGCAGCAGCCAGCCGCGGCTGCTACTGCTCGCAGCTCGCCGTAAGCGAGCAACGAGCAGCAGCTCGCTGCTGCATGCGAGTAGCAGCCCGCTGATCGCAGCAAACAGCGGGCTGCTCCCCGCTGTGACAGAAAAAAGAAAAAAGAAAAAAAAGAGAAACCCCATCCCGCAGCCCGCAGCAGCAGCTTGCTGCTGCAGCCCGCAGCAGCAGCGAGCAGCAGCTGCAGCCCGCAGCAGCTGCAGCAGCGTGTAGCAGCAGCAGCAAGCCGCAGTAGCCTCAGCAGCCGCAGCAGCTCGCAGCAGCCGTCGCTGTAGCTGCAACTGCAGCCACAGCAACTGCAGCCGCAGCAGCAGCCGCAGCCACAGCAACTGCAGCAGCAGCTACAGCCACAGCAGCAGCAGCAGCAGCCGTAGCAGCCGCAGCAGCAGCTGCAGCAGCACCTGCATCAGCAGCAGCAGCAGCCGCAGCCGTAGCGGCAGTAGCACCAACAGCCGCAGCAGCAGCAGCAGCAGCAGCGGCAACAGCAGCAGCTGCAGCGTCTGTAGCAGCACCATCAGCAGCAACAGCGGCGGCCCCAATGACCCCCACTGCTGACGTCAGCATCCCGCTACTGACGTCACTACTGACGTCACTGCTGACATCATCAACAAAGAAGAAAAAAAAGGAAGGGGGGGAGAAAGGGAAGGGGGAAAACCCAAGGGGTGGGTAGAACTCCCACCACCCCTGCTCTTATCAGCAAAGACAAAACAAAACAAAACAAAACAAAGCAAAACAAAATCAAAACAAGGGACACCACACCATGGAAGGTAGCCCAAGTGGGGAGGGGTCCTCCTCTGTTGGGGGGACCCCTACCCCTCCTTTCTTGTAGCGCCTACAGCAGCAGCAACAGCAGCAGCAGCAGTAGTAGCAGCTGCAGCAGCAGCAGAAGCAGCAGCGGCAGCCGCAGCAGCAGCAGCAGCAGTCGCCGCCGCTGCAGCAGCAGCAGCAACAGCAGTAGCAGCAGCAGCTGCAGCCCACTGGTGTCGTCGGCGGCAATCCTGACCCCCTCGCTGCTCTTCAACAACAGCTCGCCGCCTTGACGCAGCAGCTTGTAGCGCTACAGCCCGTAGCCATCCGGACTGCCACCAGTGGTCTACCATCGTTCGTCCCTCCAGGGCACACCAGCCCAGCTGTGTCTGCTGCCACGTACTATCTGGCACAGCAGCAGACTCAGCGCCAGCGGCAGACAGTCACTTCTGTCCTTGGCCCCACTCCGGGTGCCGGCCGCAGGCAGAAGGACTTTGAGACGCCGCCGCCGCCGCTTCAAGCCGGCGAGCAGTTCCGGAGCTGGGAGCTCAGCTTCCGGATCTGGACGTAGGGTGAGGGCCTGTGGGCATACTACACCCTCCCTTACGACTCCACCCAGGCCGACCAGTTGTATGACGTTGGTCGCGCCGTCCGTGCCCTTGTCCCAGTCGCACCTCCCGCTTCCCGCCTGGCCTTAGAGCCTTTCCTCGGCGACGTCACGGCTGGCGACATCCCAGACCCTGCAGCCGCCTGGCACGTCCTCACCAGGCCCCATCGCCTGTCTAGCGACGCCGAGATCAGCCGTCTGCTCCGGGAGTTCAACTCCCTGCACATGGGGGAGACCGAGACGGTCACTGCCTATTGGCAGCAGGCGGAGGACATCCTCCGTCGTCTCGGCACATCTGCTCTGCCCCCTCTGTCCGCGCTCCTCACCATCAAGCACGGCGCCACTAGCGACTATGCAGACGTCTTCGTACACTACCCCCAGGACGTCCTCTCCACCATGGCGACCCAGGGCACCTCATGCCCTGGACATACGAGCTCTTCCTCCGCATTGAGGAAGCTCGCCAGGAGTCCCAGCTCCATCGTACGGAGGCGCTTGCATCCCCTGCCGTCGCCTCCCCTGCTGTCGCCTCCCCTGCCGCTGCCTCCGTGGCCGTCGCCTCCCCCGCCGCAGCTGCCTCATCGTCGTCGGGGAAGAAGAAGAAGAACCGGAACAAGAAAGGAAAGGGTCAGCCGCAGCAGCAGCAGCAGCAGTCGTCTACCGGGTCCAGCGGTGGTGGCTCGGTCTGCCACAACTGTGATCAGCCCGGGCACGGGTGGTACACGTGCCCTCTCCCGACGGACGAGGCGCGCGTCATCACTACCATGCGGCGCCAGCGGGAGCGCCGCCTCGCCTCTGCTGTCGTCGCCGCTGCTGGCCCGTCCACTTTGACCTCGTCCAGCGGCTCTGCCACTCCGGCAGCTCCGCCTGTCCCGCAGACACCAGTGCCGCAGCAGTACTACTCGCAGCCGTCGGTGCCTTCGCTCCCTTCACCGGCGCAGCCCTCCTACTACCCGGGCTCCGGCGCCGTCACTCCGCACTCCGTCTACACTCCCGGGCCCTCCTCCCGTGAGCGTCAGCTGGAGCAGTTCATCGCTCTCCAGCTCGGTCTGCCTCGCCCTCCTCCCCAGGGAAGTGCGATTTGCATCACCTCCTGCTCTCCTGCCCAGCCCTGCATGACTGAGACTGAGCTGCGGTCGTGTCCCATTTCCCCGTCTGTCTCGTCATCGCCCGTGGCCTCCTCCGCCCCTCTCCTTGATGATGTTGCTTGGCTTGACGATTGGCAGTCCCATTTTGCGCCTCCATCCACCGCATCCGCGTCCCTCGCCTGCTGCCATGTGACCGTTAGCGATCTAGCGACCCCGGTCCAGGACCCTGCTGAGACCTGGATCATCGACTCCGGGGCCACGCATCACATGACGGCCTCTCGTGAGGCCTTCAGTATGCTCGGTCCTATCGGCGATGTCTCCGGTGTCCGGAAGGGCTCCGGACAGGTGTTACCTGTCCGTGGTGTTGGCGTCGTTCGTTTTCGTGGTCCTGCCGGTGACGTCTTTCTAACCGATGTCCTCTTCGTCCCTGGTCTCGAGCTCAGCCTCCTGTCCGTGACTGCCCTTGACTGCATGAGCATGGATGTTGTGCACTCGCGTGGTATTGGCACTGTGTCGTTGCGTCCGTCTGGTCTTGTCGTCCTGCACGCCACCGCCCGTGGCAACCTGTGGCATGTTCCTCGTCTCTCCTCTTCTTCTCCTGTCTCCTCCTTGTCGGCCGCCACAGGCCATGTGCTCGTCACCAGCACGCTTTCTCCTCAGCACACCCACCTCTTGCACCGCCGCCTCTTCCACGTTCACTCTGCCGCGGTGGACAGCATGCTTCGCACCCAGCCTGCCTCGGGCCTTGACCCGGAGACTTTCCCTCTCCTGTGCCCCACTGAGTGCATTGACTGCGCTCAGGGGAAGATGCACCGGTCCACGTACCCCTTGTTTGCCTCCCGTGCATCCGCCCCTCTCGACCTTGTCCATTCGGATGTCATGGGCCCTCTCCCCACCGAGTCGGTCGGCGAGCATGGCCGCTATGTCCTCACCCTCACGGACGACTACTCTCGCTATCGCTGGGTCTTCTGTCTTAGGCAGAAGAGCGATGTCGCCCGGGCCATCCAGAACTGGCTTGTCCTCGCAGAGCGCGCGTGTGGCCGCTCCCTTCGCCGCTTTCGCTCCGATCGCGGTGGTGAGTACATGGGTGAGGCCACGACTTTCCTCACCTCCCGCGGGATCCACCACGTGACTTCGGCACCCTACACACCCGCCCAGAACGGTGTCTCCGAGCGGTGGAACAGGACCATGGCCGACGCCGTCCGCACCATGCGTGTCGAGTCCGGTCTCTCCGAGGGCTTCTACTTTGAAGCCATGGCCTACATAACCTGGGTGTGGAACCGGATTCCCCACGGTCCCCTTCCCCGTCAGTCCACGCCGTACCAGCATTGGTGCGGTCAGCGTGCTGACCTCCGCCCCGCTCGCGTCTGGGGTTGTGTCGCCATTGTCTGGCTGCCCCCCCCAGCAAGGCGGCAAGCTCGCCCCCCGCGGCCGTCCTTGCACCTTCCTCGGTGTCTCTCGTCAGTCCAAGGCCTGGCGCTTCTGGGACCCCTCCCGGCACTACATCGTCGAGTCCCGGGATGCCCTCTTCTTCGAGGACCTGTTTCCTTGCGATCTCATTCGCTCCGGCTCGTCTGTGTCTATCCCGTCGCGTGGGGGAGTGGTGAGTCTGTCCTCCGTCCTACCGCGTCCGGGTGACACATTTTTCGGTCCCTCTGAGCCGGCAACCCCAGTCAAGTCCGCTGGTCCCTCCGGGCAGGCTGCCCCCGTCGCGTCCGCTGGTCCCTCCGGGCCAGCGTCCCCAGTCGCGTCCGCTGGTCCCTCCGGGCCAGCTGCCCCAGTCGCGTCCGCTGGTCCCTCCGGGCCAGCTGCCCCAATCGTGTCCGCTGGTCCCTCCGGGCCGGCGTCCCCAGTCGCGTCCGCTGGTCCCTCCGGGCCGGCGTCCCCAGTCGCGTCCCCTGGTCCCTCCGGGCCAGCTGCCCCAGTCGCGTCCGCTGGTCCCTTCGGGCCAGCTGCCCCAGTCGCGTCCGCTGGTCCCTCCGGGCCAGCTTCCCCAGTCGCGTCCGCTGGTCCCTCCGGGCCAGCTTCCCCAGTCGCGTCCGCTGGTCCCTCCGGGCCAGCGGCCCCAGTCGTGTCCGCTGGTCCCTCCGGGCCAGCTGCCCCAGTCGCGTCTGCTGGTCCCTCCGGGCCGGCAGCCCCAGTCGTGTCCGCTGATCTCTCCGGGCCGACAGCCCCAGTCGCCTCCACTGGCCCATCAGACTCAGCGCCGTCGCACGCCTTGCCACGCTACACACGTGGCCCCGGCGGCAGCCTCCGACCCAGGCCGTCGGTGAGCGTGCAGACCGTCGCACCGCGCTCGATAGCGTCTCGACCCCCCGTGGCTCCCCGTGCCTCCTCCACTCCCACGATCGTGAGCGGGGACCCTGGCACCAAGGCCCTAGGCCTGACCACATCGGCCATCATCGCAGATCTGCACCCGGGCTCCGCATTGGGCTACGCCATGCTCCATCACGAGCATCGGCACGCTGTCGTGGCTGCCCTGGCGCGCATCCCACCTGGGGCGCGAGAGGCACACGCTCTCTCAGTCCGCTCCACAGCACGCCCGGAGGACCCAGCCACCTTGCGCGAGGCACGAGCCTCTCCTGAGGCCGCACACTGGGACGCTGCCTGCGCCGATGAGCTCGCTGCTATCCAAAAGCACCACGTGTACGACCTCGTCAACCTTCCTCCAGGTCGGAAGGCCATCGGCGCCAAGTGGGTCTTTCGTCGCAAGTGGAAACCCGACGTGTCCTTGGACAAGTACAAGGCCCGCCTCACTGCAAAGGGGTTTGCCCAGGTCCCTGGGGTCGACTATGACCAGATCTTCGTCCCAGTTGGCCGGTTCTCCACCAGCCGGGCGCTCTTCAGCCTGGTCGCCCAGCATGGGTGGGAGCTGCATCAGATGGATGTGAGCAACGCCTTTCTCCATGGTTCACTGGAGGGTGAGGAGCTTTACATGGTGCAGCCACCAGGCTTCGACGATGGCACCGGGAGAGTGTGGCGACTACGTAAGGCCCTCTATGGCCTTAAGCAGTCGCCTCGGTGCTGGAACCAGGAGATCAGCAGCACGCTCCTTCGTGGTGGGCTCCAGCGTAGCACCGCGGACCCTGCACTGTTTGTCAGTCCGCGAGGCCAGACCTTCGCTGCTGTTCTGGTGTACGTCGACGACCTCCTCATTGCGTCGCCAGACACGGCCGCCATCCAGCGCGTCAAGGACCTGCTGTACGCCACCTACCAGATGAAGGATCTTGGGTCTGCCCGAGTCTTCCTGGGCATGGAGCTCGAGCATGATCGCTCCCAGGGCATCCTCCATGTCCATCAGGCTGCTTATGTGCAGACTCTGTCCACTCGCTACACCGAGGACCTGCCACTCGTGCCGAGCGCATCCTCACCCATGTCGCCCGATGGCCAGGTGAAGCTGAAGAGTCCTGACCCAGCTGTTGTGGGGGAGCCAGTTGACGTGACCACGTACCTGCGAGTCATCGGGTCACTGATGTTCCTGGCGACGACGAAACGTCCAGACATCGTGTTCGCCGTCAACCTCCTGGCCCAGTTTTCTAAGGAGCCGCGTCACCTCCACTACGAGGCCGCGATCCGAGTACTGCGCTATGTCGTCTCGACTCCTCGGCGAGGTCTCATGTTCCACTGTCAACCGTCTGTCGTCGCAGTGGGCTACACCGACAGCGACTGGGCCGGCAGTCCGGACGGTAAGAGTCGCACAGGCTGGATCTTTCTGATTGGCGGCACGGCTGTGTCCTGGCGCAGTGGAAAGCAGGGGTGCATTGCATGCAGCACTGCTGAGGCTGAGTACGTGGCTCTTGGATCAGGCGCGTGTGAGAGTGTGTGGTTGCGTCGTCTGTTGTCCGAGTTGCGTCAGTCCGTCCCATCCATCACGTTGCATTGCGACAATGAGAGTGCCATGGCCATCACCGACAATGACGGCGTGCATCACACACGCACAAAGCACATCAACGTTGAGTATCACTATGTG
>SZWC01005806.1:7323-46537 GCA_023375785.1 Penium margaritaceum | reverse complement strand
AGCTGCTACACAGAGTAGCAGCAGCGGCAGCAGCAGCAACCGCAGCAGCTACACATGCCGCTGCAGCTGATGCTGTAGGAGGGCCTCGCAACCCTCCTCCAAGAGTTCCCCTCGGAGGGGCCCTCCAGCCCCCACAAAGGGGCCCCTCGGAGGGGGCCCGTTGGCCCTTTCAGCCCCCCCTACCCCCCCCGTTCTCAAGGGGGCCCTCGGAGGGCCTTGTTGAGCCCCCTCCGAGGGGCCCCTCGGAGGGGCCCGTCGGCCCCGTCAGCCCCAACGGCCGACGGACGGAGAGAGGGGCGGACCCCCCCTCCCCCTCTCACTCGCTCACTTGCTCGCTCGCTTTTTTAACAAGCGAGCAAGGAGCGAGGGGGGGCGACCTCAAATCGCCCCCTCCTTTTTTTATTCCCCGCCCCCCAATCATGACCTGCACCATTTCTAGGGGGAACTCCAGAATCGGGTGACGGGCAAACCCAGGGTTGATTAAGAAGTTGAGAAAAAAAACAAAAAAGGGGAAGGGGGGTTGCGGGCGAGAAGAGGGGAGACCGAAAAAAATGAGAAAAAAAGGAGGGGGCAGTGGGTAAGAGGAAAAGAAGGAACACAGAAGAAAACAAAATCGTACAACTACTATTGTCACAATAATACTAGCTTTCATAGCAACAATAACAGTGGCGGGCAGAGTTGCAACGACTACATAGTGAGGCGGCTGCAGCCACGCTTGCAGTTTCGCCTTCCCAGCCGACAGCGGATTGTGTGTCGGCGGCGATCTCCATTTCGAGACACATTGTGGACCGACATCTCCCGGGGGCCCGTGGATTGGTGCGCGCCGTTCACTCCATAGGATCGACGGCGGATTCAAGTCTGTCATCTCCGAGGGCTGGGTTGTCTACCGCTTGGATTTGCAGCCACACTTGTCACCGCAACCCCTATTGTTCTTGGAGCAGTCTTCACTCCATTAGTGGCAACAACATTAGTGGCCACAACTAATCAGAATCCATTCTCCGGGCGTACTGTGGTGGTGCAGATCGTCACGTCTCATTACGTTTGCTGACCCCGACGTCGTGACCTGCGGGAGTGACAGTACCTACTGGTCTCATCCTTTCCCGCGACTTGGTGTTTACCACCGGGAGGAGGTGCCCTTGGCACTATCCATCGTCTCGCGCACGAGATGAGTGCGCAAACATTTGAGCAGGCACCCTACGCGTTTGCCTGCTATTACTGTGGTGATGGACGTCATGATTGGCATCGTTGCTGGACGCACCCTTGCGGTTGGCATCCACCTTGGTTTTAGCCTCGTCCGAGCCTGTGTCCTCCAAGCATACGGATCTGCCAGCGTTGGTAGATCCCCTAGCTGGGCCTTTGGCGACCATATTCACCGAGATCCACGGCTTGAGGCAGATGGTGCAGCGGCTTTGTGACCTCGTCGTCACCGAGCGTGCTTCTACCACTAGTACATTGGTGGCTTCTTCGATCACATCTCCTTCATCCTCTCCGCCTTCCTCATCCGATGGTGTCCCTTCAGCTCCACCTACCAGCCAGTCCCAGGCTGCCACCATCATTTTGATCCTCCATTCTCCTATGACCACGACGCCACAGCGCGATGACATGCCTTCATATAGTCATTCCAGTCGTGTGTCACCGCGGCGTCAGCGTCAGCGCTCCGCACACCGTGCTCGCGCCATTTTTGATACATCGTCCACCTCTTCGGCTTTCGTTGCTACACCTGTCGAGGGGGAGTGTGGTCACCACGCATTACCTATTGTGACCGTAGCAACAGGATCCACACTCACGCCGGGTCGTGGTGCCCGAGCGTCAGCTGAGGTAGATTCAGACGATACGACGACATCACATGAGGTGGAGTTTGATCCCGACATGGCGTTCATGGTGGAGACTTACGTGTCATCGAGCTCGACTTCCATGTCCGTGCTGGATCCAGATCTTCCGAAGCTGCAGGTTACATAAGGAGGAGCGTAGGCACGGCATCCCTGGGCTGTGCCACTCGCGGCTCTGATCGGTGGCGGCCCGGCGGTGGCACAGGAGTCCCGTACAGATTGGGATGCATCTACCGGACTTTTGGGGGAGAGTGTGCAGCAGACTCACACCAGTCTGGCGGATGTTGGAGTGCTTGGGACGTGCATGTCATCGAGGTCCACATCTACGCTAGGACAGGAGCCAGACGTTCTGTAGCAGCAGGTTGTATCAGGAGGAGTGCAGGTTGCGACTCCGATTGGTAGCAGCCTGGCGGTGGCACAAGAGTATCGTGCGGATCGGGATGTCCCATACAGATTTCCGGGGCCGTTGGCGCACGACACTCACACCAACCCGACAGCGGTCGCAGTGCATGAGCAGAGTCGGCCAGCTGGTCTTTTAGAGGTTGAGGCATTCTTGAGAGCAATAGTTTTGAGACATGTTACTCAGACATGTGCTACAGAAGACATTGTAGGCTCCACCAAGTCATCTGCGCTACCTGAGGACCAGCTTCAGCGTGAGGAGTCGCCCATGTTCCCACAGTCTATGGGTTCCCATAAACACGATGGAGCAGCGACACACATGACGGAGTCAGATGGTGGTCCTCACTCCATTATCGAGCAGATGGCAGCAACCAGCCTTCTTGGAGAGACAGTCCATGAGCTCCAGCTACGCTTGCTGGTCGCCTTGACTGGCATTGTTGAGTTGGAGTCCTGCACACCTGTGTCCACTACGACGGCAGTCGAGGACAGTGGAGCAGATCGGTACACGCGGATGGAGTCACCTCATCAGCAAGAGCTGAATTCTGCCCTCTCATGTTCACCTGTTGGTAACCCTGCTGATCACATTTACGCTGAGAGTAGCAGTTTCTGCACGGCCGACATTTCCACATGCTCCACAGACTCTGACGACTCCTCCTTTTCCTTCTCTCTTGGTATTCAACCGCTCATTCCTCCTCGTATGACAGACATGAGTTGTGGTGTGGATGCGACACCTGCAGCTGCATCCGATGTTCCAGCGTCTCAGCACATTGCGAGTTTGATTCACCCCTATGTGGATGCAGTAGCACCGGCTCCATCGTCTTCAGCAACAGAGATGCAGATGGAGCTGTACTCACGAGTTCTGTAGTCTGCATGTGTAGCATCCAGTGAGGCAGAGTTTCTCCTACGCGAGGCAGACATGGGCCACCTCCACATGTCCGAGGCAGATTACGTTGACCTGTAGGAGCGTGTAGTGATGCTGTAGCAGGAGGTGATGGTAGTGCGTGAGCAATTCTCAGAGGATGGGAGCACCAGTATGATCGGAACGAGATTTCCACTACCAAGATCTCGCACACCCATACTCAGGGAGGATCCTGTAGCAGCTCTGAGTATGACATTTGATGGAGACACCACCATAGGAGAGCTGAGCGTGCCTTCAGTTTCCGCCATCGTCGTTCCTGTCGACTCCGTCATCGCTCCTCCTTCTGCTGCTGCCATCGCACACATTCATCCACCCAACTACGCTGCTCCATCATCACCTTCGTCCATGAGTGGTAATCCGGTTCGTTGCTCCAGCCCTCCTCTTCTGGCCGTACACCCCTGTGCCTCAGGGTGCTCTATCCCGCCTCGGATGCCAGTTTCGCCACTTCATCCACGCTCACATACTGCTCGCCCATTCCCTTTCCTCCGGCATATACAGATGCGACGCGGTAGAGCGGAGAGAGGAGAGACTGTGAGTTGTGACCCTTGGCAGTCACGCGAGGACTGGTACACTCCAGGTGATGCAGTAGCGGCGTGGGGTATCGTAGCCAGAGACACCACTTCGTCTTTAAGGTTAGGAGCCGACTCGTACATGACAGGGGGAGCTATCTCTGCATGATGGAGAGACCACATGATTCATCGCCCAGGATCTATTCAGCTACGGCATCAACATCTCCATTGAGTACACCGCAGCGAGGTTCATCTGCCCAGGGAGAGTGTTGTGTGGACCTCGACCTAACGTGCCGTCACGGGAGATGCATGGCGAGGGGTCCATGCTCTGCTATGAGCATACTCTAGCAGTCGTCGTGTGGCTGATGCCACGTGCCTGCATATCTATAGCTGCATGGTAGCACTCTGTTGGTCGAAACACGGACACTTGGTCGGAACTACCACTGTCACGAGGAGACCATGTAATTGTGTGTCTTGGTGTGTGGCCATACTGTGTGTGGCATGTGAATACCAGCTGCTTTGCTCATAGTGGTCGAGACCCGGACACGTGGTGAGTTGTACCCGTGTTACGAGGAGACCCCCTATGATCCTGTGTGTTGATTGATGGTGCTATTGTGGTCGGAACACAGACACCTGTTGGATTGCTCGTAGTGGTTGAGACACGGGCATTGGTACCGCCAGCGTCACGAGGAGACCCTCTTGCCGTCTGACATGTGTATGATGTGCATTACACTGGTTTTCGTACGTCTGCATGACTCTTTTCATGGTCTAGTCCCGGACACTTGGAATGATGTGCCAGTGTTGTGAGGAGACCTCAGAAGGGCAGCAGATGTGTGTGGTTGACCAGTGTAGACCGTGGTTTTGCATACGCTATTGTTCAGTACCTCAGCTTACTTGTGTATTCTGGCATTGGCGGCCATGTCAGCCAGGGGGAGTGTTGGTTTGTGTGGCTTCCACCCGTCACGACCGATGCTGATGGATTACCCATATACCCATGTTGGTGGTATATGCTAGAGGAGGGTGTGACAACACGACGGGCCTCCGGAGTGTCCCGAGACTTCTCCAACATCTACGACAGCGCCGGCGGGATGCGGTCGATCCGTTCCGGCAGCCCTCTGGGCTTGTCGGGAGCTAGGAGAGTTTTCTTGGTGGGTTGAGACCTGTGCACCTGGTGGACTGTACCGGTGCAACAAGGAGACCCGGTAGTAGTGCTTCCGATGTTCGGAAAGCCGCGCGTGATGTCTGGAAGCTGATTCCACGATCTTCTAGCACTGCTCGTATTTCCTCGGTGGTCGGGACCCGAGCACTCGGAGAGCTGTTCTGGTGCCTCAAGGAGACCACTGTTGATTGTTATTGTGGTGTGCGTAGTGTGTTCTCCCCCCTGACTCGTTTGGGTTGAGCGGGGATGACGGGGCCCGGTGCGGCTAGCTGCCGGTGCCCCTACATAAGCCCGCTAGGGGCTCATTTGTACTATCTCCTTGTTCTTTCATATTATGCATTCCAGACTTATGCATGCCAAATTTGTGCCATTTTTCATTGCACTCACACACAGAGCTCATGTTCATTTTTGCATGGGCCTGCATGCCCTAATTTATTTCCAATTGAACGCAAAGAGCTTAGGGAGAGCACACCATGAGCGGTGGTGTTTCACGTTTTAACAAAGAACCACACAAGTACGAGAGTAACACGGGACAGAGGTATTAGTGTGCTTTGAACGGCAGGTGTGGTGATGAGTGAGCGAACAGTGAGCCCATCCTCGCTCTCACCCCTGCCAAGCGAGGCTCGAACCTAGATCTGCTGCATGCATTAACCTGTCAGCAAGACACCATTCCAGACCGTGAAAACAACCCGGCTATGACCCCCCCCCCCCCNCACACAAGTACGAGAGTAACACGGGACAGAGGTATTAGTGTGCTTTGAACGGCAGGTGTGGTGATGAGTGAGCGAACAGTGAGCCCATCCTCGCTCTCACCCCTGCCAAGCGAGGCTCGAACCTAGATCTGCTGCATGCATTAACCTGTCAGCAAGACACCATTCCAGACCGTGAAAACAACCCGGCTATGACCCCCCCCCCCCCATCCAACAAGTGGCACTAGGAACCCTAGTGTGATCTAGAATTAAATATATGAGAGCCTGTGGTAGCGGTAACGCTCGACCATGTGAGTGGCTCTGGATCGTCTCCTTCTGCATGCCCACAAGTCACCACCACATGAGCTACGACGTCCGTGCCGATGTCCCTCCAACATGAGTCACCTGCGTCAGTGCGGTGAGTGTGCAGCGAGGCCAGAGGTCACGTGTCTGTGGCACATAAAGCAACATTCCCCCATGACCCACAACCGACACACACGAACACAAACTTATAAGCAAACACAAGTGTTGCAAGATGTGACATGTGAATATACAGACACAGGGGACAACCATTCACCTAAGGTCACCACGTGGACATAACAGCCCAACAGTGTGTACAACAACCTTGAAGACGTTACTGCTGAGTGCCGTCGTAAGGAACTGAGCTCTCTGCTGTCGTGAGTCGACCCAGACAATCTGGACATCACCTACAGCAATGTGCTCATGCACAAAATGATGCTCAACATTGATGTGTTTCATGCGTGTGTGAAGCATGCCATCATGCTCGGCAATGGCCTTGGTGCTTTGGTTGTCATAGCGCAATGTGATGCAGAAGATGGGGATGCAAAGTTGTTGATGCAAGCAACACAACCACACACTCTCGCAGGTGCCTCTACCCAATGCAACATACTCAGCCTCACAGGAGTTGCGTGCCACGCAATCCTGCTTACCACTCTTCCATGACACGGCAGTCCCTCCAACGAGGAAGATGTGACCTATACAACTGCGAGTGTCCGTGTCATGTGCCCAGTCGTTGTCTGTGTATCCATCCACGACAACTGACTGTTGTGATCGATATCACAAACTAGTGCGAGTAGTGGAAGGGCCATACCCGACAACACCCAGTGCAGCCTCCATGTGTCGTGCTCGGGGAGTCTGTAAGAAATGGGTAAGGAAGTTTACGGAGAAGGCGACATCTTCCCTAATTGTCATCGCTAGATACATCAGTGACCCAATGACGCGAAGGTAGTCTGTCACATTGACGGCCTCCCCCAGCTTCGACACATCCAGTGTCTTTAGCTACATCTGCCCGACTGGGGTCATGAGTGTCGACGCTGTGGGTGTGGACTCAAGCAAGGAGGTGAAGTGCTCCCCCAGAATGTGGACGTACGCTGCCTGGTGAACATGAAGCATGCGACAAGGACGGTCGCATTCAAGCTCCATTCCCAAGAAGACGCGGGCTGGTCCTAAGCCTTTCATCTTGTACGTGGACTGCAAGAGCGTCTTCACCTACTTGACAGTAGCATTACTGGGCGATGCTATCAGTACGTCATCCACGTAGACGAGAACATCCATGAAGGGGACAGAGGGTGGAGTGACAAAGAGAGAAGGATGCACCGTACTACGTTGGTAGCCCCCTTTCTTGAGAGTGGAGGTGATTTCTTGGTTCTAGCACCAAGGAGACTACTTTAGGCCATAGAGGGCCTTTCGCAGCCGCCAGACTCAGTTAGTGCCATCGGAGAAGCAAGGTGGTTGGACCATGTAAATATCATCATTCAACTTTCCGTGGAGGAACACATTGTTTACATCCATCTGCTCAAGCTCCCAGTTGTGGTGAGCCACAAGACTCAACAGTGCTCTAGTAGTGGTGTATCGCCCGACTGGTGCAAAATTCTCGTCGAAATCGATGCCTGGGACTTGGGAGAACCCCTTTGCCGTGAGGTGCACCTTGTACTCGTCGAGTGCACCATTGGGCTTGTACTTACGCCGAAAGACTTAACGAGCATCGATGGCTTTGAGCCCAGGTGGCAGATCGACAAGCTCATGCACCGCATGATCACCAAGGGTTTTGAGCTTATCACGCATTGCAACGTCCCACTGCTGTGCGTCGGAGGCTGCACGTGCTTGATGCACCGTGGTCGGATCAGGGGGCAAGGCACTAGTGGCCGATGTGGCGTGACACTCGGTCACGCCACTCAGGACAGCAGCTTCAAGGGCTCGCTCGTGCTTCAAGGAGAGGAGTACGTAGTCAAGGACGGAACTAGGGTGGACGAATCCACTAGCCAAGCTTAGTGCGTCCATGCTGGTAGGGTGAATAGGGGAGTGTGCACTCTGAGAATGAGGAGGATGTGCTGAGGTGGTGGAAGTGCTAGAACGGTTGGGGAGCGCACGAAGACGCCCACCCTGGATGAAGGGCGAGACATGAGCAGGACCATTGGTAACATGCAGAGGCGGGTCAGACATCCGAATGACACAGGACGCGGGTGAGGGGACAGCCAGAGATGTGACTGAGCTGGATGGGACAGCGAGAGAGGAGGTAGATTGGGCAGAGTCAGTGACCAGAGAGGACGATATGTGTGACGAACTAGAAGAAGACGCAGAGAAGGTAGGGACATGCTCGGACGACGAGGGCTACAGCGAGGGTATGAGCTGCGGTGTAGTAAGAGGGACTGCCGGACTGGCAAGACCAACTCCCCCTCGCAGCCGAGAGAGAGGCAAGAGGGAGGAGCTAGGGGACAGGCGACTGAGGTCTCGAAGGAAGACTGACTTAAAGAACAGACCGTCTTGAGAGTTAACGACACTCTGGTGGACGGAGTCCCAGAAACACCAGGCTTTGGACAATGCAGAAACCCTCCGAAAGGCGCACAGGCGTCCGCGAGGGGACAATTTCCCATCAAGCAGATCCTTTGGAAGCCAGACAGAGGCAATACTACCCCAGACCCAAGCCAGACGAAGATCAGCCAGATGACCATGTCAACGTTCAAAGGACGTGAGAGTACGGGGAAGGGGGTCGTGGGGAACACGGTTCCAGACCAATGTCATGTAGCACATTGCCTCGAAGGCAAAGAGCGCTGGCAGACCGGACTCAGAGAGGACTCTGCGGACACCGTCGGCAAACATCTGGTTCCAACGCTCAGAGACACCATTCTGCTGGGGTGTGTTTGGAGCGGACGTCTCCAGACCCTGGGAAGCAAAGGCAAAGGCAAAAGTGGATGAAGAAGAGGAGGCCGAGGCAGAGGAAGATGTAGCAGAGGAGGAGGGTGCAGCAGAGGTGGTGAGCCCAGCAATACCCGTGACGACAGAGTGATGTAGACACTTGTTCTGAAACCTAGTCCACCAAACAGCAAGACGCTCGGATGCGAAGTCCCAGAAGGCGCCAACCCCAGGCGGCGACTTGGGTGAGATCTGCTACGAGACGAGGTGTTGTTGCTCATCTGGTTTGATGTCACGAAGGAGATCGGACAGCACAGGAATGAGGCCGTTGACCATGGTCAGAACGGCGGAGAGCTGGCCAGGCGTTGGGTCACCAAGCTCACGAAGGAGCTTGAGTCCCGGAGCCCAATAGGCATCGGCGGTCTCATCAGCACGTAGAAGGAGCGTGTTGAACTGGACCGTAAGCGCGCTGTGGACAGCTGGGCCAGTGACGGTAGTACGGCGATGCAACATGGCGTACACACCTATGGAATCAGCAGGGCGCTGGGCAGCGATTTAGGTGCAGCGGCAATGAGGGCGCGGGCAGCATGAGTGGACTCAGGAGCAAGTGGTGTGAATGGAGAAACAACGAGAGATTGGTACTCCCACGGCTGTTCTCCTTGAGCCCAGGCATCTGAAGCGCACCTCCTAGGAGGAGAAGGCGAGCCTAGTGGTAAGCACAGGTGGCTGAGAAACGACGTCATGCTGGCGAGGCGCAAGAAGAGGGGCAGCAGTAGCAGTGTTGCTAGTGGGCGCAACAGCAAAAGTGCTAGAAGCAGAAGAGGTGCCTGCAGGAGGAGTGGGGTTGGTCCAAGCAGATGCAGCGGGGAGGCGACGCAGCACCATAGCAGCAACGTCATCAGGAAAAGCGACGCAATTTTCCTCAGCGAGCTTAAGACGGTCCTCAACCTCCTGTTGAGCCTCGCGAGTGAGGGCCAGCTGGCGCTGAAGAGTCACTATGACTGACACCTCGTCACAAGGCATGGTGACGACACGCCGACTCTGCCAGACATATTTTGACAGAGTTTCTCCAGCCCTAGTGGGCGTGGAAAATTGGGGTTGCCTGAGGCAAAGCATCAGAATGCTGCTGGCCAGCGCATCTCGAGTCAGACAGTACAAGCCACCGCAAAAAGAAAAAGAGAGGAATGCAAGCAGGCACAGTATAAAAACGAGGGAGTCAAGAAGATGGACTGTGTAGAAAAGAAAGGAGAGGAGGAACCACAGCCGCGGAGGCAGCAGAAAGAATGGAGATGGTGGAGGCGACGGGCACCACCAGAGCAAAGGCTCCGGTGGTGCAGGTGGCACCGAGAGTGGCAAAGATTGTTGCAATGGAGATGGTCGCCGTGACAAAGTTGGAGGCGGCAGATGGAGCAGATGTTGTTGCGGCGATGGCGGTTGCTGTAAAGCTATGAATGGAAGCTGCGGTAGCTGCCATAGCTCATCCAGCTGAGGCCGTTGCAGAGGCAATGGCAGATGTTGTAGCAAGGATTTGTGTGCCTATATCAGCAGTTGTTGCAACAATGGGACCAGCAACAACAATGGCTTCAGTGTATGACTCAGCAGCTCGTCCTGCCAAGGTCGTTGCAGGAACACGCCAGGCTCAAGTGGCTGCGGCAAAAGTAGTTGTGGTTGCTACTGCTGCGTCAATGATAGTAACCGTCGTGCGGGTGAGAGTAGTAACAAGACTCACGGCGTCTTGTGTGAGTGCTGTGTACAATTGGGTTGTGGCCATCTCTGGAGAGTCCTGTGGCGAAAGACCCCTCCCAGGAGAAAGAGGTGGTGAGGAGCTTACCGGACGGTGACGTGAGGCTCTGGGGCACGGTGTCATGGACGAAGCGGATGCCTGGTGCTACTCATGCCTCTGTGATGACGCACGTGGCACAACGAAGGCCTTCCCTCGTAGTACACGCTGGGGGGAAGAACACTTGGAATGTCACGATGCGCCAGTGTGGCAGATACTACACAACGGGGCGGTGCAGTCATGTGACACGCTGATGCAGAGGTAGTACAGAAGAGGGGGCAGTGTAGTCGGATGGCGGGTATGACAACTGCTGCTGTTGCTGTGTGTGCACCAATTGCACCGGTTGCATTTGTGACAGACGCGGCAATCCTTGCACGGAATGTGGGTGCCATTTCCACTATGACGTATCTGTGGTTGTTTTTGCTACTATTGAGAAGCAGCCACGCTCATAGTTGTGCCCGCTGCTGTGACTGTCGGCAAGGTGGGAGTGGGTGCTGCTTCGGCTGCGGTTGGAGAGGCTGCTTTGGCTGCTTCGGCTGCTTAGGCTGCGGCCGTGCTTGCTGCTTCGGCTGTGCTCGTTACTTCCGCCGTGCTCGCTGCTTCAGCCGTGCTCGCCAATTCAGCTGTACTCGCTGCTTTGGCCGTGCTCGCTACTTTGGCCGTGCTCACTGCTTTGGCCGGCCTCGCTGCTTCGGCCGTGCTCACTACTTTGGCCGTGCTCGGTACTTCGGCCGTGCTCGTTTCTTCGGCCATGCTCGCTCCTTTGGCCATGCTCGCTGCTTCGGTCGTGCTCGCTGCTTGGGTCGTGCTCATTGTTTTGGCCGTGCTTGCTCTACGGCCATGCTCGCTGCTTTGGCCGTGCTCGCTGCTTTGGCCGTGCTTGCTACTTCGGCCGTGCTCACTGCTTTGGCCGTGCTCGCTGCTTCGGTCGTGCTCACTGCTTCGGCCGTGCTCGATGCTTCGGCCGTGCTCGATGCTTCGGCCGTGCTCGCTGCTTTGGCCACGCTCGCTGCTTCACACACGCTCACTGCTTCACTATTGCTAGGGCTGCGAGGGCCGCTGGCAGTCTAGCAGGTAACGCGCTACAGAGAGTACTGCACAGCGAAGAGAGGGTGGGGGGAGCAGATGGTTCGACGCCAACGTGTCCGCAAAACCGCGGAATGAAGAAAGGTCCATCTCGCACCAAGGGCACTGCGATGTCGCGGGCCCCGCCAAGGAGGCCAGAAAGGCTCCTTAGTCTGCACAGACTGCTAGATTGCAGTTGAGACTGGCGACTGTCAGCGGAAGTGTGGAGGTGTGTGATGTCAAAATACCACTTGTCCAGGATTGCGTGTAAGAGCGTGAGAAGAGCTCATTCCCTCAGCTTGCTCTGATACTAGAGGATAGAAACGCCGACCAGGAGGTGGAGTGAGGGAAGTGAGAGCGGAACGCATAGAGCTTAGGGAGAGCATGCCATGGGCGGTGGTATTTCCGGTTTTCGTGAAGAAACACACAAGTACGAGAGTAACACAAGACAGAGGTGTTAGCGTGCTTCGAGCCGCAGGTGGGGTGAAGAGCGGGCGAACAGCGAGCCTTTCCTCGCTCTCACCCCTGCCAAGCAAGGCTCAAACCTGGATTTGCTACATGCATTAACCTGTCAGCAAGAAACCATTCCACGCCGTGTCAACAACCCGGCTATGACCCCCCCTTCCAACAAGTGGCACTAGGAACCCTAGTGTCATTGAGAGTTAAAGATATAAGAGCATGTGGTAGGGGTAACGCTGGATCTTGTGAGTGGCTCTGGATCGTCTCCTTCTGCATGCCCACGAGTCACCACCACGTAGCTGCGGCGTCAGTGCCGATGTCCCTCCAGCATCAGTCACCTGCGTCAGTGCATTGAGTGTGCAGTGAGGCCAGAGGTCACAACATGTTTGTGGCACATAAACCAACAGCACGAGGGGAGGAGTAGGTATCCGTACTCGCTCATTCTGTCCACTCACTTCTACCTTTTCAAGTGTTTCTTTGCCTTCTCTCCACATATTAAAGCATCGTCTATCACACCGTGTTCTGTGCAACGTACCATATAACAAAGACATTTTTAGGGATTTTCTCAATTCCCTTATGGTATCAGAGAATTAGAGAGACTACACTGCTATACCTTAACACAAGCATGCAGTAGCATCAAGATCAGTGACTTCAAGGCTGAATTGGGCTAGGCTGGATGGGGCGTACAGATCATGACAACGTGGAGGCTTGAGCTGAGGACTCACGTCATGCAGTTTTCTGCCAGAGCCGGAGGCAGAACAATGCCAAAACTTTCTTGGTAGTTTCCCTTGTTGTGTCCGCCATCTTTACAGAAAATTTGTGTTATGGTGGCACTATAAACCGTCATAACAGCAGCAGTGGCTGCGGTTGCAGCAAGAGCAGCTGCAGATATGACTTCGCCATAGTTGTGAAGGCTAAAACAGTAGTAGCAGCCACAGTTGCCCTCATCGAAGCAACAACAGCTACTGCCATCGCCATCATGTTGACTTGTTGCTGAGTGCAGTAGCTTCTGCTGTTGTATTCGGTAGTAGCCGCATCAACAGGATCCACTGGTGCCCTTTGACGTCAACTGGTAGCCGCAACAGCATCCACCGCAACAGCCCCTGCATAATCGTCGAGGCTATTGCAGTGGAAAATGATAGCAACTGTTGTTTCTGCTCCATGTAGTAGCAGCAGCGGCATTTGCAGCTCGTAGTAGTAGCTTCACGCGTGGCATTCGTAACATCATGTAGGAGCAGGCAACGTAGTTGTGTGCAACACCAGTAACAATAGTAGAATCCGTAGCACATAGTAGCAACAGCCATAGCAGCACGTCTGGCATTTGCAACAGCAAGCAACAACAATAGCCTTCGTAGTTGCATGCAACAGTAACAACAACATTTGTAGCATTAGCAGCTCATAGCCATAGTAGAAGCAATATCAGTAGCACCTACAGCAGCAGCTTTTGTAATGCGCCAGGAAGCTGTTCGCAGCTTCTTCCTGCTGCTCGTCTACCTGTCAGGAGCCCGTTGCGGCCAACATGCTCGTGGTCAACGAGCCTGTCCAACAACGATCTCCTTGACCACATGCTCATTTTTCGGCGGTGATGAGCCTAGCGCTTGCAACAATAAGCAAAAAGGGACAGGTTGAACTTGGGTCCACCCTCTCGGCGGCCAACTCTCGGCGACCACTCCCAGCAGCTGTTGTCTTCTGTTCCTGCATATTTATATATTTTACTTTTATGTTTGGAATTTCTTTTCTCCTTCTCTTCCACATCACACTTGCTCAGGTCCCGGAAATTTGGGAATCTATCCCAATGTGTCATGAGAGCACCATTTGTGAAGATAAGATCTCAGACACGTGGGAATTCTTCCCACCTCCTCATAGGCATGAATTTCATTTGGCTTTGGTTTTTCACCTCTGTTCGTTTTTCCAGTTTTGGTGTATCCACTTTGGTCGAGACTCGTCCTAGTACGTCGCAAGTCCCTATGTTCTCTGCTTCGTGATCCGAGCACTCACATATCCTTTTGTGTACAAAAATAAGGAAGGACCCTCATGAATTTGCACCATTTTCCCTACACTCTCTCGATGTTGTACTTTCGGGAACATGGCGTCATGTGTGATGCTACCACCCAGCACCTGATGGGCACCGCCATACTCAGTACCGTCATTCTGCAGACCACCTTCGGTGGCCTATACTCCTCCCTCGTGGCCGTACACATCAGGAGCCTGCGCGGTCCGTTCCTCTCCTTTGGCAGCCACGTCAGGATCCCGACAGTTGAATTTGTGGTCGTACACGGTATTCCACGGGGCCTCTTATCCTTGACCTCTGGTTATCTCATCCTCCACGCCATGTCCTCCCGCACATTCCTCATGGGACCCACGAGCAGTTTCACCCACAGCATCCTTGCCTTATGAGCTTCAACCTACTGCTACTTCTTGTGGTGACACGCCATTCTCCACATCTTGGCCTCCCGGACATCCTACCTTGGACATGCACAATGGTTTTCCTTCGTTGACCTGTCCTTCTCAGCTTCGACTTCCGGATGCCTCCATTGGTGTGAGTTTGGCGTTCGGGTCCAGCGATTACCATTGCGAGTCGAATGGATCCCTTCGAGGAGCGTTGTTGAGCAGTCCGAGTGTGGGCGATGCATGGATTGAGGAGTGACAGCATGTCATGTGCCCCTGTCTTCTGGCTCATTGTTTGGGTCGTGCACTGTCGTCTACTCTTTTTCCAGATGGATTTGTTGCATGTCATGTCTCGTCCCCTGCTCTTGTTTCTCGTAGTTTCTTGATCCTCGATTTCGGAGCGACTCACCACATGAAGTTATTGCATGTTGATTTTGTGTCGTTGGGGCTTGTCGGGAATACCGACATTTATTCGTACTAGTTCGGGACAGATGCTCCCTGTATAGGACGTCGGTGTTTTGCGGTTCCTGAGTCCCTCCGGTGATGTGTTCTTGCGTGATGTGCTGATGTGTCCGCACTTGAGGTAAGCCTGTTAGCAGTCACTACCCTTGACATTTAGGGTATGGACTTCATTGCAACTCGTTGCGTTGGTACTGTCTCGCTATAGTCGTCTAGACGTGTTGTGCTCCGTGGCCTTCATTGTGACAGTTTGTACCGTGTACCTCTGTTTGCACCTAGCGTGTATATTGCTACCATTTCTCATGCACGTATCATCCCTTTGCATTCTGCTAAGTATATGTGCTTGCTTCATTGATGCCTCTATCATGTGCATACCGTTGCCATTCATAGCTTGCTACGTCATCGCCATACCACCAGTCAGTATGCTGTGACTTTTCCATCTCTTTGCATTACTGACTACATGGATTGTGTGCAAGAAAGAATGCATCGTTCCCCCTTCCCTGTGCCCACGTCTCGCATTCATGAGCCTCTGGCTCCTGTCCATACTGATGTCATGAGACTATTTCCGGTCGAGTTTCTCGATGCATCGTTCCCCCTCCCTTGTGTCCACTATGAAATCAATTGTGGTTTTGGGATCACCTGCCGTTGGATTCCCTGCAGCTGAGCGTTGTAGTGGGTGCTGTCGCCGTCATAAGCTATTGCAATCATTCATGGAAGGCCATCTTGAACACCAATTTTCAAAATCTCGTCAAATTTCACGTCTGAGGTCGTTATATCAGTCAAAACAGAGTTCATCATGGACAACGTTACTAAAACTGATTAATCATACAAACACCGTGTGTACTCTGTCACGTTGGATTTTCGAAGCTTGTACTGTCCGACATACTTCTCATTAAGCTTTTCAAATCATGCAAGGATGGTGGGAACAAATTCGTACAAGGTTTTTGGTAAAATTCAAAGGTTTTATCATGTTGGATGATCTGCTTGAGGGGAAGAATGCCTGTGCTCCATGATGTGAGAGCAGTCATGTGAGCCGTTGATCTCACACCGTTGGTCTCCTACTGCTGTTGGATGCCCTCTTGTATCGGACCACCAATTCAATGTGGTGCCGTGAAAATTTGAGGATAAGAGGTCTCTTTTCTTCTTATTTTTGTTGATTCCATCAACAGTGAACTACACCTCCAAACTCGTCAGCAACATGTAAACTCTTGATCCTTTTGAGTTAGCAAGATCGAAAGGCTCCGAAAGTATTGGCCGGATTTGGATTTCACTCAAACTCTAATTCATTCCCTCGGTGAGTACTTTTTTCCATGTGCATGCATGTTGAAGCTCCTACATTGCTGTGATGAGTTGTTGGAGTAGATTGTTGAAGAGGGTCTTGAGTTCCAAAAGCTTCTAATACAAGACGTAATTCATACAGCTTGTCAGCCGGTTCCTCCTCCCATCATGCTAGGCTTTGTCCTGACCGGCAATGGTGGAAGCAAGTTTCTGAGTCCGAGGGGTCCATCACCAGATTGGCCGTCAGGGTCATCGGATTTGTACCATTCACTTCAAAGCCTGTCGTTGCTGATGCCTGGTTTGTCTGGAGAGCTTCGTGAATTTATGAGAGCTGATTTTCCATCACCAAAATATTTGCAAGTTAATGCTTCTTGTCTTTGGGTGTGCTAACTTTGTTTACCATCATCGTCATGATATCTATGACTACCTGGACGGTGGAGATGCGTTGAAGATTTGTGAAATGTTTTCACTTGGGAGTAAATTCATTGTTTACCCCTCTAGCGTCATTACTTCCTGATAGCAAGTTGCAAAGAAAAAAACAATGGAAGGATCACTGTGCTTCAGTGATAAGATTTGGATATGTTGAGAATTTACATGCAAGAAAAGAAAAAAGAATGAGGCATACTTGGGATCTTGGACGCTCGAGCCGAGCGCCGCGTGCGACACCTCGTCATGACAGTTTGCTCTAAGAAACTCGATCAAGGAGTCAGGGGGACTTTAAAATATTGAGGTGGGTATTCATAAAAGTATAGCATCAAGAAAGCAAACAAATAGTATCTAAACAAAGAGTACGGTTCACAATCATCATGTTGACCATTCTGGAAAATCGTCGATCCTGTAAGAACGTTCGGGAAGGAAAAAATGGAGGTCGGGATAGTTCACAGAATGTCTTCGACTAGACGGTGTAAAAGTCTTCGGGTCCACGCATGGTGGGCCATGAATGTAAGGACAGCCATGTCCATGCACAGATTTTAGGGACTTGTGTGTGTCAGGGACATACCAGAATATAGCACCAGACCAGTGTCACATGGCTTAAATGGGTCCCTGGCTTGTGGACAACAGAAATAATGAGTTGAGGAATGGAGTGTCACATCCCTGATGTACACAAAATCCTAAATTCCACGTGTGGGAAGTTATGTCCATAATTTAATGGCCCATAACACTCAAGCTTCAGATAAAACGTTATTCAGCCGAGGGTATTTTGACCAACTATTCTAACCTCAGATTTTCCGTTCGAGAAGGTTTTAACAGGTTCAACCACTTTTCAGAAGTGTCAACATAACTATCACGAATCAAACTTCAATGCTTTGTGGTCGACTTGTCCACGGTGCTAGAAATTCATGAATATGTGTCTTGATATTCTCAAATCCCCCGACTTCTCGATGGGGTTTCTCAAACCAGTCTCTCATGACGCGGTGTCGCACGCGTTGCTCGACTTGAGTACCCAAGATCCCGGGATGCCTAAGTCTTGTCTTTTCTTTTTTATGTACGTGATTAGCAGGTCCGACAATTTTGATCAAACTACACTTATAATCAATTCCAAATTATTCAAGTGTCCCACTTTTCCAAAACAAACTTTGCTCTGCAACTTCTACCTGTGAACCGCCAAAATTCTTCTGTGCATCTCCACCGTCCAGAACTTTGCAGACCTTGTAACGACACTGACAGTGGAAGGAGTGAGTACATCTGGCAATGATCAGCGGTAAAGTAAAGAAGAATTTGATGATGGAGGGACAGAACTAGGAAGTTCTTGATGATCTCAAGACAGCATATGCAACAGCCGCAACTGAATTTTGTGGCCATTGGCGTGATTCTAAAGACTCTGACAGCCAATCCAGTTGTGGACTCCTTGGACACAGCGACTCCTTTCCCTCCACCGCTGCCCTCTGGAATGGCACTGGAGCGATGGGAGGAGGCACCAGCCGATAGGCTCGCATCAAAGAAGCATTATACCAAAAGCTGTTGGGACTAGAGAGCCTTAACAGCCATTGGATCCAACTACTCAATGCAGGGAGAGGAGATACAGGATGCATGTGCGTGGGAAGGAGTTCTTACCAAGAGGAACAACCAAGTGTCAAGTGGGCCTAAAATTTGGCTGGCAATTCCCAAGCTATTCGATCCCTAAATCCTGACAGGACCAAGGGTTTGGATGTGGCTTGTGAGTTCAGAGGTGTCATTCACCGTTGCTCAGGTTAACAGAAACAAGAATAAAATAGACCTTACGGCCTTGCTTTTGCATGGCACGACATTGATTTGGTGGTCTGATCAATAGTTAATCCAATGGCAACAGGAGGCTAGCAGGGCCAGACCCACGACTGATACGACCACTCTCACATCATTGATCATAAGCGTTCTACTTCTTAAGCCGATCAACTTAAAGTGGAAAAATTTGCTAATTTCACTGGAGGACTAGGAAGACTTCGCAAGTACCTCTCTTGCATATTTAAGAAAGCTGTACGAGATGTATGGTACAAGTTCCAACTCTTATATGAGCAGTCCAGCATGGCATAGTACACACGAAGTTTTTACGAAATCATCACCGGTTGTGATATCACCCTTGACGAGAAACATTTCCACTGCAACAATGGCCTCAAGTGCGATGTTTGACGAGCCATTGCAATGTTCGTCATGTAGAAAAAACATTCGTGAATGATCGCAGTAGGTGATATCATTGATACCGCTAACTACAGTACTTAGATGTAGGAATCAAACGGTTGGTAGAACTCAACGCCAGAATTATGGTGGCGGTGGGAAGTCACAATCGATGGAGCCTTCGTCTCTGATGGATATCAACACCATCTATCAACGTGACCAATGGCTCTGCTTGACTTCTGGGAAGCTGGACCATTATGTACGCGACTATTGGAAGCAACAATAGAGGGCCAAAAAAGGGAAAGAATTCGCCATTAAAATATGACTGGGAAAATGATAGTGGGCAGGAGTAGACGGAGACAAAGAACTCACCATAAAAAAATGTATAAAAATAAATATATCTCTATTATGGATAATCGTGTGTGAAAAATACACTCAACGTTGAGTGTACAAGCCCGGATGGCTTGATCGGAAGTCGCCAACTTAGAGGACGAAGTTGGTGACTTCCGACACCGGCCTCGCTGATGTCAGAAGTCACCCTGTCGTGAGTTTTTGAGTTCGGAAGTACAAACTCCCAAACATGCGCGTTTGCAATGGTGCATTCACGAACTCTGTGCAAACCACCTAGTTGAACTGGGGGGTTTGGGTTTTTTTTTTTTTTTTTACTTGCCCGGACACCTGCCAGGTCCCATGGTAGCGGGGCCCGGCAGGTTCCATTTCTTTTATCACTGCATGAGCCACATCTCGCAAACCCCTCCAAATTGTTGAAAAACCCCCTAGTTACACTGGGGGTCTTGGGTTTAATTTTCTTCCTCACCCGGGCACCTGCCGGGCCCTGCTACCGCGGTGCCCAGCAGGTTCCCTTTTGACAACAGGAACCTCTCGCCGGTCATCGCGAGTTTGTAGGGAGGTTTCACCGGTTCCACTGGAGAAACCCCTCCTGCGATCTTGCAATGGCCGGGAAAGTTCAACTTCGCCCTCGAAGCCGAACTACGGCCCCCAAAAAATACAATCATCCTTGAGTGTATTTTTTGGGGGTGATTAATCATACCTTGCCCATCTGAATAGATCTCAATGCCACAGATGATGGTTCTTGAGATTGCAATGCTGGACAAGAGATACAAGGGAGACCAGTCGCTGGTCACTACAAGTGCAACCGGCGACTGCAGAGATGATGGCTAAAATGGTGTAAAATGGTACCGGAACTACGAGATGGAGGAGCTTCTTATAGAGAAACTTGTTTGGAAAATGGAGGAGTCAGGGGTGTTTGAAGGGAAAATCATTGATGGATGAATGCAATTTTTTTTGACTTAGTGAACCTCTCTACTGCATATTGGGGATGTATAGGATGTAACAATGTGAATAACTCATCCAATGAGCAACCACAAAATTATCCTCGGACAAGTTTGTTTTAATCTCAAGATTTTGTGACTTCTATAACTTAGCCTTATAAAAATTTATATACTAGTCCCTCTGCACTGTCAAGAAAAGCCAAAGGCCAAGCAATAGATTATGCTTAAACGGGCCTCCTTGTTCCTCTGTGTTAGAAAGCTGATTTTAGTGCTCAAAGCTGACACAAAGGGTGTGAACACGGTAGAACAAACTGAAGCAAATCCAGGAGAGCATAAACTGAAGCATTAAACAGAGGAACATAGTATAAGTCCAAAAGTTGGTTGGTGAGGACGATTCCGTTCCATGCACAAACCAAGACCACAAAAATTTGCCTCACCAGTGGGAGCTTGTGGTGAGGGTGAGAATCTCTTGTAGAGATTCCCATTAATAAATTTTGGATGCTGTTTCTTACTATTGGAAGGTCGCTTCTTACTGAAGAAATGCATAAAGAATTTTTAGCATTTACAATTTGAAAGTGGGCTGAGGAAACAACGTTTCTTGTGAGGGACATCCTGATTATTCTGATGGCTTATCCCTCTGTTTGATGACTATTTTTTTCCATTGCCAATGCCTTACCAAATTGTCTTCTTGATTACCTGAGGGACATGGATCTTGGTTTGTGAATCCCTTGCATCTCTTTCCTGGCTAGAATCGATTATTGTTCTCAGGGATCTGTATTTTTATCTTCTTCAAGAACTCCTAGAGTATGCACGAAGGAGAAACAATGTTTCTGGTGCTCTTTCATCTGTCCCGGGTTTAAATACTTGGAGACACCCGTTGGCTGGGTAAGATCACCCTGAGGCTTTCTCTGAAGCCAAACACCTGTGTACAGATCCTAGCTGGCTAAGGGATGGTTTGGTAGACATGTTAGCACTCGAAGAGAGGCAGGGCTTGTAAGTGCAGCCTTGTTGACGATTTCTTTGACATTGTCCAGAAGATGTGCCTCTGCATGGGATGGTACTTTTAGTTGGGTTGTCCCTTGGGGACGGATGGAGTTTTTGGTCACAGAAATGTTTCAAGGAGAATCAGAGTGTCAGAGTGTCATGTTCTCAGATTACCTGCAGGTAGCAGTCACTCTCTTATTCTTCTTCCACAGCATGTCTGGTCGGTAGTTCCTCGGCCCCTTTGAAGATGGTATGTGCGAGGCATTTCTTAGTATCACGTAGGTATTCCCTGTGGTGTAGGGTACACAAAGGGAAAATATATGCATTGCATTTCCCTAACAGCTCCATCTTCTATTTGTATATTATGGGGCTGTTCCATTCTAAGAACGAAGCCATGGATACCTTGCATACATCTGCTTGATGGAGAAGCTCCTCCATCCACATTCTACAGTCTATTTGGCCTATTCCTTCTGGCACCGCCTGAGGTGGCCTACACCTGTCATGTGTTGGAAGAGGTGTATCTTGGAGTCAATACACCAAAGCCAAGCCACCACTCGTTCAAGCTGTGGTCACAGAAGTGGATTACCTTGGTGGTGGAGGTCATTCGACAGCATGTTAGGTGTGTGAAACTGTTTATGCACAAAATTAGTGCACAAAGTTTATGCTTAAAGTTTATGCACAAAGTTTATGCACATAGTTTCTGCACAAATTTCATGCACAAAGTTTATGTACAACATTTATGAACAAAGTTTATGCACAATGTTCATGCACAAATTTTATGCAAAACGTTCGCGCACAAAGTTTATGCACAACGTTTGTACACAAATGTTATACACAAGGTTTATGCACAACGTTTATGCACAAAGTTTATGTACAAAGTTTATGCACAAAGTTTATGCGCAAAGTTTATGCACAAAGATTACGCACAAAGTTTCTGCACAGATTTCCATGCACAACGTTTATGCACAAAGCTTATGCACAATGTTTATGCGCAACTTTTATGCACAAAGTTTATGTACAATGTTTATGAACAACGTTTATGCACAATGGTTTTGCACAAAGTTTATGCACAAATTTTATGTACAAAGTTTATGCACAATGTACATGCACAAAGTTTATGCACAAAATTCATGCAAAATGTTTATGCACAAGGTTTATGCACTACGTTTCTGCACAACGTTTATGCACAAACTTTATGAAAAAAAATTATGTACAACATTTATGCACAAAGTTTATGCACAAATGTTATGCAAAAAGTTTGTGCACAAAGTTAATGCACAACGTTTGTGCACAAATTTTATACACAAAGTTTATGCACAAGGTTTATACACAACGTTTATGCACAAAGTTTATACAGAACGTTTATGCACAACGTTTTTGCACAAAGTTTCTGCACAAAGTTTATGCACAAAGTTTATGCACAAAGTTTACGCACAAAGTTTATGCACAATGTTTATGCACAAAGTTTATGCACAACATTTATGCACAAAGTTTATGCACAATGTTTATGCACAACGTTTATGCACAATGTTTATGCACAAAGTTTATGCGCATAGTTTCTGCACAAAGCTTATGCACAGATTTTATGCACAAAGTGTATGCACAAAATTTATGCACAATGTTTATGCACAACGTTTTTGCACAAAGCTTATGCACAAAGTTTATGCACTACGTTTATGCACAAAGTTTATGCACAAAACTTGTGCGCAATGTTTATGCACAGGTTTTATGCACAATGCTTGTGCACAATGTTTAAGCACAAAGTTTATGCACGATGTTTATGCACAAAGTTTATGCACAACGTTTATGCACAAATTTTATGCACAAAGTTTGTGCACAAAGTTGATGCACAATGTTTGTGCACAAAGTTTAAGCACAACGTTTATGCACAAAGTTTATGCACGAAGTTTATGCACAAACTTTATGCACAAATGTTATGCACAAACTTTATGCACAAGTTTATTGCACAAAGCTTATGCACAAAGTTTATGCACTACGTTTCTGCACAAAGTTTATGAAGAAAATTTATGCACAAAGCTTGTGCACAAAGTTTATGCACAAATTTTATGCACAAAGTTTGTGCACAACGTTTATGCACAAGGTTTATGCACGATGTTCATGCACAACGTTTATGCACAAAGTTTATGCACAAAGGTTATGCACAACGTTTATGCATTACGTTTATGCACAAAGGTTATGCACAAAGTTTACGCACAAAAATTATGCACAAAGTTTATGCACAACTTTTCTGCATAAAATTTATGCACAACGTTTATGCACAAGGTTTATGCACGAAGTTTATGCACAACTTTTATGCACAAAGTCTATGCACAAAGTTTATGCACAAAGTTTATGTACAAAGTTTATGCATAAAGTTTATGCACAGAGTTTATGCACAAAGGTTATGCAGAAAACGTATGCAGAAAGATTCTGCACAAAGTTTTTGCACGACATTTATGCATAATATTTCTGCACAATGTTTATGCACAATTTTTATGCACAAAGTTTATGCACAACCTTTATGAACAAGTTTTATGTACAAAGTTTACGCACAAAGTTTATGCACATAATTCATGCACAACGTTTATGCACAAATTTTATGCACAAAGTTTATGCACAACGTTTATGCAGAACATTTATGCACAAAGTTTATGCACAAAGTTTATGCACAAAATTTATACACGAAGTTTATGCACAAAGTTTATGCATAACGTTTATGTACAAAGTTTATGCACAACGTTTTTGTACAAAGTTTATGCACAAAGTTTATGCACAAAGTTTTACTCACAAAGTGTCTGCACAGAGTTCATGCACAAATTTTATGCACAAAGCTTATGCACAACGTTTATGCACAAAGTTTATGCACAAATCTTACACACAGAGTTTATGCACAAAGTTCATGCACAACGTTTATGCACAAATTTTTTTCACAATGTTTATGCACAACATCTATGTACAACGTTTTTGCACAAAGTTTATGCACAAAGTTTATGCACAAAATTTATGCACAAAGTTTATGCACAACGTTTATGCATAACGTTTATGCACAAAGTTTATGTACAAAGTTTGATAAAAAGTTTTATGCACAAATTTTATGCACAAATGTTATGCACAAATGTTATGCAAAACGTTCATGCACAAAGATTATGCAGAACGTTTGTGCACAAATTTTATACACAAAGTTTATGCACAAGGTTTATACACAAAGTTTATGCACAAAGATTATGCACAAAGTTTATGCACAAACTTTCTGCACAAAGTTTATGCACAAAGTTTATGCACAAAGTCTATCCACAATTTTTATGCACAAATTTTATGCACAACCTTTATGCACAAAGTTTATGCACAAAGTTTATGCACAATTTTTATGCACAATGTTTATGCACAAAGTTTATGCGCAGAGTTTGTGCACAAAGTTTATGCACAAAGTTTATGCACAGATTGTATGCACAAATGTTATGCACAAAATGTATGCACAATGTTTATGCATAACGTTTTTGCACAAAGCTTATGCACAAAGTTCATGCACTACGTTTATGCAAAAATTTTATGCACAAAGTTTATGCACAAAGCTTGAGCACAACATTTATGCTCAAATTTTATGCACAAATGTTGTGCACAACGTTTATGCACAGAGTTTATGCACGACGTTTATGCACAAAGTTTATGCACAAAGTTTATGCACAAAGTTTATGCACAAATTTTATGCACAATGTTTGTGCACAAAGTTGATGTACACTGTTTGTGCACAAAGTTTAAGCACAAGGTTTATGCACAATGTTTATGCACAAAGTTTATGCACAAACGTTATGCACAAAGATTATGCACAATGTTCATGAACAACGTTCATGTACAAATTTTATGCAAAACGTTTATGCACAACTTTTATGCACACAGTTTCTGCAAAAAAATTTGTACACAAAGTTTATGCACAACGTTTACACACAAAGCTCATGCACAACGTTTATGCACACACTTTCTGCACAAAGTTTATGCACAGAGTTTATGCACCAAAGTTATGCACAAAGTTTATGCACAGAGTTTATGCACCAAAGTTATGCACAAAGTTTATGCACAAAGTTTATGCACAACATTTATGCACAAAGATTATGGAAAACGTTTATGCAAAAAGTTTTTGCACAAAGTGCATGCAAAATGTTTGTGATAAAAGATTATACACAAAGTTTATGCACAAAGTTTATGCACAGCGTTTCTGCACACATTTTATGCACAAAGGTTATGCACAAAGTTTATGCAAAATGTTTATGCACAAAGTTTATTCACAAAGTTTATGCACAATGTTTATGCACGAATTTTATCCACAAAGTTTATGCACAAAGTTTATGCACAAGATTATGCACAAATATTGCGCACAAAGTTTGCGCACAGAGTTTCTGCACAACGTTTATGCACAAAGTTTATGCAGAAAGTTTATGCACATAGTTTATGCACAAAGTTTATGCACAGAGTTCATGCACAAAGATTTATGCACAAAGTTAATGCACAACGTTTATGCACAAATACTATGCACAAAGTTTATGCAAAACGTTTATACACATCGTTTATGCACAAAGTTTATGCACAATGTTAATGCTCAAAGTTTATGCACAAAGTTTATGCACAAAGTTTATTCACAATGTTTATTCACAATTTTTATGCAAATGTTTCATGCACAAAGTTTATGCACAAAGGTTATGCACAAAATTTATGCACAAAGGTTATGCACAAACATTATGCACAAAGTTTATGCACAAATTGTAAGCACAAAGTTTATGCACAACGTTCATGCACAAAGTTTATGCACAAAGTTTATGCACAACGTTTATGAAAATGTTTCATGCACAAAGTTTATGCACAAAGGTTATGCACAAAAATTATGCACAAAGGTTATGCAAACAGATTATGCACAAAGTTTATGCACAAATTGTAAGCACAAAGTTTATGCACAAAGTTTACGCACAAAGCTTACGCACAAAGTTTATGCACAAAGTTTATGCAGACAGTTTATGCACAAAGGTTATAAAAAAATTTGATGCGCAAAGTTAATGCACAAAGTTTATGAACAAAGTTTATGCACAACGTTAATGCACAAAGTTTATGCACAACGTTTATGCACAAAGGTTGTGCACAACTTTTATGCACAAAGATTATGCACAAAGTTTATGCACAAAGTTTATGCACAAAGGTTATGCACGAAATTTATGCACAATTTTTTATGCACAATGTTTACGCGCAGAGTTTGTGCAGAAATTGTGTGCACAACGTTTATGCACAAAGTGTATGCACAAAGTTCATGCACAAGTGTTATGCAAAAAGTTTATGCACGAAGCTTGTGCACAAAGTTTATGTACAAATTTTATGCACAAATGTTATGCACAACATTTGTGCACAACGTTTATACACAACGTTTTTGCACAAAGTTTATGCACAGTTTATGCACAATGTATATGCACAACGTTTATGCACAAAGTTTATGCACAAAGGTTTTGCACAATGTTTATGCACAAAGTTTATGCACAAAGTTTATGCACCAAGTTTGTGCACAAAGTTGAAGCACAAAGTTTATGCACAAAGTTTATGCAAAACTTTTATGCACAAAGTTTATGCACAAAGTGTACGCACAAACGTTATGCACAAATTTTATGCATAAAGTTAATGTACAAATTTTATGCACAAAGTTTATGCACAATGTTTACTGACAACGTTTATGGACAACGTTTCTGCACAAATTTTATGCACAAAGTTTATGCACAAAGTTTATGCTCAACATATATGCAAAAAGTGTATGCACAACGTTTATACACAAAGTTCATGCACAACTTTTATGCACACAGTTTCTGCACAAAGTTTATGCACAAAGTACATGCACAACGTTTATGCACAAAGTTTATGCACAAAGTTTATGCACAAAGGTTATGCAAAAAGATTATGCACAAAGTTTTTGCACATAGTTTATGCACAAAGTCTATGCACAAAGTTTATGCACAAAGTTTATGCATAATATTTATGCACAACTTTTATGCACAAAGTTTACGCACAAAGATTATGCACAAAGTTTACATACAAAGTTTATGCACAAAGTTTATGCGAAACGTTTATGCACAAAGTTTATGCACAACGTTTATGCACGAAGTGTGTGCACAAACTTTATGCACAAAGTTTATGCACAAAGTTTATGTACAACGTTTACGGACAAATTTTCTGCACAAATGTTATGCACAAAGTTTATGCAAAACGTTTATGCACAACATTTATGCACAAAGTTTATGCACAACGTTTATACACAAAGTTCATGCACAACTTTTATGCACACAGTTTTTGCACAACGTTTATGCACAAAATACATGCACGACCTTTATGCACACCGCTTATGCACAAAGTTTATGCACAATGTTTATGCACAAAGTTTATGCAAAATGTTTGTGAACAACGTTCATACACAAAGTTTATGCACACAGTTTATGCATTAAGTTTATTCACAAAGTTTCTGCACAAATTGTATGCACAAAGGTTATGTACAAAGTTTATGCACAAAGTTTCTGCACATAGTTTATGCACAAAGTCTATGATTAAAGTTTATGCACAAAATTTATGCACAACGTTTATGCACACATCTTATGCACAAAGTTTATGCACAAAGGTTACGCACAAAGATTATGCCCAAAGTTTACACACAAAGTTTATGCACAAAGTTTATGCACAAAGTTTATGCACAACGCTTATGCACAACGTTTATGCACAAATGTTATGCCTAAAGTTTATGCACAAAGTTTATGCACAAAGTGTATGCACAAAGTTTATGCACAAAGTCTATGCACACAGTTTATGCACAAAGTTTATGCAAATATTTCATGCACAAATTTTATGCACAAATTTTATGCACAAAGTTTATGCACAAAGTTTATGCACAAATTTTATGCACAAAGTTTATGCACAAGTTTTATGCACAAAGCTTATGCATACAGTTAATTCACAAAGTTTATGCACAACGTTTATGCACAAATTTTGTGCACAAAGTTGATGCACAAATTTATGCACACCGTTTATGCACAAAGTTTATGCTCAAAGTTTATGCACAAAGTTTTTTGCACAAAGGTTATGCACAACCTTTATACAGAATGTTTATGCACAAAGTTCATGCGCAGAGTTTGTGCACAACTTTTATGCACAAAGTTTATGCACAAAGTGTATGCACAAAGTTTATGCACAATTTTTGTGCACAACGTTTATGCACAAAGTTTATGCACAATTTTTACGGAAAAAGTTTCTGGACAAAGTTTATGCACAAAGTTTATGCACAAAGTTCATGCACAAAGTTTATGCACAAATTTTATGCACAACGTTTATGCAAAACGTTTACGCAGAAAGTTTATGCACAACTCTAATGCACAACGTTTTTGCAAAACGTTTTTGCACAAAGTTTATGCAAAACCTTTATGCACAAAGTTTATGCAAAATGTTTGTGCACAAAGTTTATGCAAAACGTTTGTGAACAAATTGTATACACAAAATTTATGCACAACGTTTCTGCACAAAGTTTATGCACAAACGTTATGCAAAATGTTTATGCACAAAGTTTATGCACATAGTTTTTGCACAAAGTTTATGCACAAATTCTATGCACAACGTTTATGCACAATTTTTATGCACAAATGTTATGCACAAAGATTATGCACAAATTTTACGCACAAAGTTTCTGCACAAAGTTTATGCACAAAGTTTATGCACAACGTTTATGCACAAAGTTTATGCACAAAGGTTATGCAAAACGTTTATGCACAATGTTTATGCACAACATTTATGCACAAACTTTATGCAAAATGTTTATGCATAAAGTTTATGCATAAAGTTTATGCACAATACTTCTGCACAAAGTTTATGCACTATGTTTATGCACAAAGTTTAGGCACAAAGTTTATGCTCAAAGCTTGTGCACAAATTTTATGCACAAAGTTTATGCACAAAGTTTATGCACATCGTTTATGCACAAAGTTTATACACAAACTTTATGCACAAAGTTTATGCACAAAGTTTACGAACAAAGTAAATGCATAAATTTTATGCACAAAGTATATGTACAAAGTTTATGTACAAAGTTTATGCACAAGCATTGTGCATAAACGTTTTGCATAAACTTTGTGCAAAAACTTTGCGCATAAACTTTGTGCATAAACGCTGTGCATGTACTTTATGCATAAACTTTGTGCAGAAACTGTGTTCATAAACGTTGTGCATGAACTTTGTGTATAAACGTTGTGCAAAAACTTTGTGCATAAACTTTGTGCATAAACTTTGTGCAGAAACTTTGTCCGTAAACTTTGTGCATAAAATTTCTGCATAAACTTTGTGCATTAACTGTTTGCATAAACATTGAACATAAAGTTTGTGCACAAACTTTGTGCATAAAGTTTGTGCATACAAGTTTTGCATAAACTTTGAGCATAACATTTGTGCATAAATTTTGTGCATAAAGATTGTGCATAAACTTTGTGCTTAAACTTTGTGCAAAAACATTGTACATCAACTTTGTGCACAACCTTTGTGCATACACGTTGTTCATAAACGTTGTGCTGAACCTTGGTGCATAAACTTTGTGCATACACGTTGTGCATATACATTGTGCATAAACTTTGTGGATAAACTTTGTGCATAAACTTTGTGTATAACTTTGTGCATAAACATTGTGTATAAACTTTGTACATAAATGTTTTGCATAAACTTTGTGCATAACATTTGTGCATAAACTTTGTGAACAAGCTGTGTGCATTAACTCTCTGCATAAATTTTGTGCATAAAGTTTGTGCATACATTTTGTGCATAGACTTTGTGCATAAAACTTGTGCACACACTATGCGCGTAAACTTTGTGCATAAACATTATGCATAACTTTTGTGCATAACCTTTGTGCGTAAAATTTGTGCATGCACTTTGTGCATAAACGGTGTGCATAAAATTTGTGCACAAAATTCGTGCATAAACGTTGTGCATAAACTTTGTTAGTAAACTTTGTGCATAAGCTTTGTACATAAACTTTGTGCATACACTTTGTGCATAACTTTTGTGCATAAACTGTGTGCATAAACTTTGTGCATAAATATTGTGCCTAAACTTTGTGCATAAACTTTGTGCATAAACGTTGTGCATAAACTTTGTGCAGAAACTGTGCGTAAACTTTGTGCATAATTTTTGTGCATAACCATTGTGCATAAACTTTGTGCATGAAATATTTGCATAAACATTGTGCATAAACTTTGTGTATAAACTTTGTGCATAAACTTTGTGCATAAACTTTGTGCATAAAATTTGTGCATAAACATTGTGCATAAACGGTGAGCATAAACTTTGTGCATAAAATTTGTGCATAAAATTTGTGCATAAACGTTGTGCATAAACTTGTTGAATCAACTTTGTGCATAGAATTTGTGCATAAACTCTGTGCATAAACTGTGTGCATAAACTTTCTGCATAAAATTTGTGCATAAACTGTGTGCATAAAATTTGCGCATAAACTTTGTGCATAAACGTTATGCAGAAACGTTTTGCGTAAACTTCGTGCATAATCTTTGTGCATTAACTTTGTGCATAAACTTTGTACATAAAATTTGTGCTTAAACGTTGTGCTTAAACTTTATGCATAAACTTTGTGCATAAACTATGTGCAGAAACTTTGTGCACAAACTTTGTGCATAACCTCTGTGCATAAATTGTGTGCAGAAACATTGTGCATAAAATTTATATGCATACACTTTGTGCATCAAATTTGTGTATGAACTTTGTTTACAAAAATTTTGCATAAACTTTGTGCAAAATTGTTTTGCATAAACTTTGTGCATAAACTTTGTGCATAAACGTTGTGCATAAACTTTGTGCATACACTTTGTGCATAAACGTTGTGCATAAACTCTGTGCATAAATTTTGTGCATAAACTTTGTGCATTAACGTTGTGCATGCATTTGCTGCATAACCTTTGTGCAAAAACTTTGTGCAGAAACTGTGTGCATAAACGTTGTGCATGAACTTAGGTACTAGGTACTACGGTAGCTGCAGGCCCTGGCAGGAGTCATGGGGAGTAGGATATCAAGATGCAGCCCTCTCGATTCATGCGATGTTGACAAGGGCCCATGCAAAAATGCATGTTGTCGGTTCAGGGTCCTGGTTGGGTGGTCACCTATAACCTGGGCTCCCACTAGGGTACCTTGAGATCCTTGTTTACGACGGCCTTGACCCGGTTCTAGTAACAAACTAGCATGTGAGGGATCATATCTTTCACTATGCCATCCGGCATGGGGTTTCTTGAAAGTGCAAGGAGCAGCCAGTACGGGTCGACCTGGAGCGGCGGGTGGATGTTCAACTTCACGGATATTAGGGGAGGACTTTCAAGCGGACGTCACCCTTGTGAACCAAAACTTGAAAAGCTTCTGGTTTCTTATTATTCCAAAAGAAAATGGTAGGACTGTCATGTGACAGCTCCTAGGTAGAAGGCTGAGCAGGTGGCAACAGGGAAGGCGAGAAAACATAAGCCGGCCTTGAGCACAAAATCAGGTTGGTTCATTTTTATCTTGATGCAGGAGGCACTGGGGGTGCTCAGAGCCACCGACATGGTCCTTTGTGCATCAGATACAAACACTTTGCTTTGCATGGAGGCTCCATGTGATGACTATAGGGAAAGGGGAGACGTAGGAACACTGAACGGTGGCAAATTGTACACAATGTATGTCCATTTCTTGGATCATAGCTCAATGCATGATTGTGAGGATTTTCTTCCTCGAGGATAATTTAACAATTTTCTCCTATTCGAGGAATTTGGCAGCAAAAGGCTCTTCTTGGGACCATGTCCCATTTTTGCAATCTGACATTTGCTGCACACCTCCGGAGTATGTAACAAAAGTGCCTTCTACTGTTTTTAGTCTTCAACCTTGCTTAGTTTAACACCTCTATATTCCATGGTGGCACACTTTGTTCCTACCGCATCGTTGTGCCAATCTGTGGAACTACAACTGTGTTTCACTCAGTGTTTCCATAGGGAGCCCGAAAACGGATACATTGATGTTAACATTGATACATTGATGCATCATGCCCAAAATTTATCAATGTGCACAGTACATCAAGGGGAAGAAGCACATTATGGTGCAATTAATCTTGGAGCTTGAAGGTTTCAGAACAGTTTTCACAATTCTTCTCACTTCTATCAATGCCCTAAATACTGCAACACCACATTTCCTTAACCCCTTTTACATGATCAGCATGCTTGGATTCTTCTCATATGTTGGAAAAGGGTCATGTCTAAGTCCAGTCAGCCATGGCTATATGCATGTCTCCTATCTCTTCATGTCAGCAGAGCACCAGATTTCTGGCCCATGATTGAGCATGTCATGTCTTTTTTCTACCTCAACTTGCACATTCATTGTGAAACCATGAATGTGCAAAATCAACGGTACGACATGGAGCATGTCAACATGCAAGCATCCAATGGAGTTCTAAGCAGCAACCAACCACCACAGCCAGTTGAGTGAGCACGTCATGTCATGCCCATCCATCTCGAACCAACCACCATCACAACAGGCAAGCAGCATGCAAAGCAGATTCCCATGATGGGTGGGATACCCAGCCTGCAAAACAAACATCGTGAGATTTAAGGAGTTCCATTGCGTTTCTTCTGCTTCCCCCCAGTTGCGCCAGCATCTACACCACTGCTTGCACCACTGGCACCTCCAGCACCACCAGTATGGCCAGCGCCGCCTGCACCGCCAGTCATCTCCTTCCTGCTTGGCCTTGTGTTGCTTGTCTACCTTGAGTTCAGAGAGGTGATCTCGACGGCTCATCCGCCTGGACACACGCAGTCTCTAAATGCGTCTGATGGAAAGCGGCAATTTCTACTCGTACTTCCTGTATCTGTACCATTTTCATCTACAGATATGCCGTTAAAACAACTCAGGAAGAGAACTTTACAGACAATTTAATCCAAGCTAGTGTTGTGCCATTCCAAAGAACATGTCTCTGGCATGGCACAACACTAGCAGAAGGTCTTTGCCATGGTTATTTTGCCGGAAATTCTCCATTTCCGCCTGGCAAGGAGGCGGGAAAGATGTGGTCCAACTAAAAAGTACGAGGGAAACCACATAACCATAGTAAGCTCAAACTTATGGCACCCTTGTAGAGATGCTGTATTTCATCATCAGTTCAATCCTTTCATGAGTAAGGTTCTAGAATCTTCATATGGTCTTTGAATTTCGGGAAAACTGTGAGAAACGTATTAGAACTACCATGAATGATTAGATACTGATCCACAGAAACTTTATTTGTATGTGTTTGTATACACAAGTCCTCAGTTAATTTGTTAAATATGTCTGAGGAAGCTTCACAATGGTTTAAATACCAAGCCTGTATCTATACAAAGGTGACTGAAGGAATCATCTGCACAAGATTGGTGGTGTGCATAACTTAGGTCCGGTCACGTTTACAAGTAAATTTAAAGGACGTTCCCAAAGAAACGTAAATGGGAAATGGAATACCTCTCAAAATGTTAGATCGATTTATTTCCTGCAGAAAGGAGGTTCCTACCTGTTCAATCTACTGGAGAAGGAAGATACTTGGTAGATTTTCATGTATGCTTGGTCGATTCTCATGTGCAAAATTAGTTGTGAAAGTGTAGGAATTTTGTGGAAATGGTTATGGATGACAGGTGTGACAGCTCTTTGTGGGCCAGCTGTCAGATTACCTACCTAAGTGAGCTCCATGATCACTCTTTGTTTCTACTTGTTTTTAACTTCCCTTTGTTTTTGTGATTAGCCAAATCGGCACTGTTAATACTCCCCTCTCTCCCTGAAACTATCATGCTTATGCACGGGCATGCATGAGCTTACTGATTCCAGCAGGCTCGTCCACCCTTCATGTAATTTTGGATTGCATATGTAATTTATGCACTTGGTGATACCTGCTCCATGCACAATGATTGGCTAAGACTCTGCTTTGCAGGGGATCTGAAATATGCAGAGATGATGATAATAGATCACACCGTGTTCGACGTTGTTGCAACATTCCTTGTTGAGGTATTCCTTCTTGAGGAAATCCATCTCACAAAAATGGAGAAGCCAGAATCCAGGCATCGTCATTAGAAACATTGCTTCCCTTCTCCAGTTCCTCCAAATTATGCCATCTATTATTATGCCATCTATTTTGCTGTCTCTGCCAGAACCTTGAGTGCAGCACAATCTTTCACTGTGGCACACCAATCATACGGTTCTACGTTGAGCTTGCGAATAACATTTGGATAGGGAGAAACCAATCAATAAGTCGGAATATGCAACTCGCTGTCATCATTGTAATGCAGATTCTAAGCTCATGTGCATGTTCATCCACAGGTTCATGCATTCCAATACAAAGAACGGAATCATTGAGCAAGAGAGGAGAGGGGGAGGGGGGGACAGGCAAAGGCATTCTTGGGCTGGAAGTTGGACTCACTGAAAAAGTATGTGATAGAAGGCTTAAGTGAGTCACATGAAACTCAAAAGGAGACAAAGGGATGGAGAATGGGTGTTCTGTGTAATTCACGATGGAGAAGTTCTGTAGGGTAGTGCTCAAGTCCGTTAAGGATGCCGAGAAATCAACCCTCAAAGACCACTTTGCGGTTCCACCACAGCCGTTTCTTGTTCTCCTCCTCTGATGAATTTTTCAGCTTTGCTTTTATTCCATGTGGCAGGGAATGCAAGCCTGCGCCTTTCACACACACCAGATCCAACGAGGTCAACTTAGAGAAGGATGCCGGAAGCTCACGCAGCCGAGGACACCTATGGAGATGAAGCTCTCTAAGCTTCAGGGCCTTGCTGTCTTCTGAAGGGCTCCACTCTGGAATTTTAGCAAGAATAAAGCAGTCGGTGAAGGAAACATGAAGCAGTTGCGGCAAGGATATCCAGGAACAGTCCACACAGACGTGAGGTAGGATCCCCCAATCTCCAACCGCTGGAGGTGGGGCCAAGTTTGCAGGCCGCCCTTATCATTGGGTCGAGCACTCTCTAAGGAGAAAGCGTGGCCATGTTCCTGAGCTGCCAGAGTGCTGAAATTCTGAGGGTTTGAGCTGCTTCGATGGTCAGAAAGGAACCCTGCCAATGTTTCTTCTTGTAGATCAAGAAGACGCAGTTGCCGTACTGCAGGAAGCCACCGCCACCACGACTTTTCAATGCGTGAAAGCCCAGAAAGGCAGAGTTCAGTGAGTTGAGGCATCTCACGGTTGATGCCTAGAATCAGATCTTCGTCGCAAGACCCAACAGTGAGTGACATGCTGCGTAGCTCCTCTAGGCAAGCAGACCAAACAACTGGCTTTTGCAACACGCTGGACGAAGCAAGCAAGCTGATATAGTTGTTGTACGCATCGCCTGCCAGACGTCCTGTGCTTGTGATGTCAAGACTTGTCAGATGCTCAAGAAGAGCGACGTATCTGCTGACGTCAGCAGTCGAGTCGCATATGAAGCCAAGATCACGGCAACTGGCTAGGTAGGACAGCTGACGCCCTTCAGACTCGGACTCAATGTCGTTCAATATGCGAACGCGTGTGAGATGGGGAAAAGTTGCCGAGGAGAAACGGGCCAGAGAAGGAATCTTGGCAGATTTCCAGTTCCTTCAGTTTGCTTGCACCGTCTAAGGCGGAAAGAGGCAGCATTGTCCAAAGTGAATCGATCTTCTTGGCCACGAAAGAGGTGAGATGAGGCACGTCCTTGCACGTCCCAAGAAATTCCACGCACCTTGAGTGTGATATCTCAAGGCTCCTGAGGTTAGGGAAACAGTGAAAAGGCACAACACCTTGATGCGAGATGGAGAGTGTTAGTGATGTGAGATTATGGAGCTGCTTCGATGTAACAGCCTGGGGAGGATCTACAGCGCGCACTCTGACCGTCAAGATCTCCACCTGTTGCAGCTCCAGAAGAATATCCCACTCGACCTTGTCAATTGTGAATGTCACGCCCTCCTCTGTTGAAGGATTTATCTCCAACCGCCGAAGCTTACTCCAGGCTGAGAATGAAGAAGGCCAATGAACGAGTCTGACCCCATTGACCTCAAAACTTGAAAGATTGGGGAGTGTCTCCACTAGTTGATTGAGAAGAACAGTGTACACGCTTTTCATCTTCACCGAGATTAGCTGTCCACGGAGACGCCAGAGCGTGGTGTTGCTCAGAAGGCGGTCTCCCAGTAAGATAGCTGACTTCGGCTGTGGGGCACCATTCCAAAACGTAACCAGCTTGCTTTCACCCACCATTTGGTCCAAAGATGTGAAAGAAAAAGTCGGCCACTGCTGACCTGCATCATTTGACACCTCCCTGGCAGAAAAACTTGGCTCGAGGTGAAGGCCTTCAGATGATTGCCAGAGACTCGATCACACACCCAGCCAAAGAGTCACAATACTCGCTGCGTGAGCCTGGAGTGCAGACGCAATTGCAAGCTCGTAGGATCCAGTTGTCAACGTAGATCTTTTGACAGCTCGAGCAGCAAAGAGCGGAGGCAACCACACGTTCTTCACTGCGCCTGGCTGGAGTAACGGCAGCGCCGAGACTTCAATTGGCTCGTTGGGCTGCCACTCGCTCTGCTTAACGAAACGGCGGAAGTGTGTGCAGGTCCATGCTACCCTCTTGACATTCATACAGTCGGGCGTCCACAACCGGTGAAATATTTCTTGCAGTACTGGGTCTGGAAGGGCGAAAATGTTTCCACCGCGATCTTCCATGGTAAGTAATCTCACTGGCTGCATGGACACCCATGAAGGAGACTGGTTAGACAAGGTAGTGCTTCAAGAGGCTGGCGCTGAGCCTCGGGGCAATAGCACGACACGAAAATTAAGAATGCAGTACACACACAAAGAGTGATCTCGTCGTCCAAAACCAGGCTTCGCTATCAACACCAGAAATGGAGTTACTTTCAGCTCAGCTTCGTGTCTCCAGACAAAAATGATCGAGGCCCTGAGCACCGATATGGTTCAACTTGAACCGTTCAAGCAACTCCCAGCAAGAGAGCTTGCCACTTTCCGAGGCTGGCTGCCACCTGATGCGCAGTCTCTTCGCCGGAGACCTCCAAACTCTTTTCACAACGTGAATTAATTGAGCTACACAGCGCAGAGGGTTTCAAGAGTGGTCGCATGGTGCACTGGTCGACCACTGCATCTGCTGGCTGCCAACTCCAAGGGCACCGGACCGCACTGGTCGACCACCGCTATGCGCTCCTCTCCACGCGATCGCGTGGAGAGGAGCGCATGGCGGTGCGAGCTTAACATAAAACACCCGAGTGTCCCTGGTTCTACGGTAACTTGTCGAAGTTGCCCCAACATTCGGTCGGTGAGAATCAAATAACCCCCACTTTCAAGATCATTTCTAATCGGACCACAATTCTTACCTCATTTTGAGAAGGCCACTATGTCGTACGTCGTTTCATGTTTCCCTCTCTGACTTAAGTCCATAATTCCAAGCCTTGAACTCCCACAAATCAGGAAATGGAGTCCCTGATTGACCGATCATGCTCTTCTTTTACAAATTGATCGAATTCCCAAAGAGGAACCTCATCCACGACTTTAGGCGTTGGGTGTTGGTGAGCCAGAGACTGATAGACGACCAACGTGTTAGACGATCTCATCCCAGGCTCAACTACCACGGGGCCTGGGATGAGACATATATTTTTCAGAAACCCCTTTATTTTGGAGGCCAAAAGACTGGGAGACATGTTTTTTATTTGGAGGTGTCGAAATCTTTATAAAAAAAATCAGACTGAAAATAAAATTGGGGGCGGATCAGAATTAGTCGTGCAAATGGGGGTAGATGAAAATGACCGTAGAAATGGGAGTTGGTGATTTTGTAGGATTTCTAGGAAGAGTTACTTAAGAACCTTGGCATGACCCACGTATCAGGATGGTATGCACGAAGGCATGTTATGTTTTCTTTATGAAGCCCACACATCACACAAGAGAAACTAATCCACAGCAATTTCACTACTCTTACTGGTGTACAATGATGTTCAAGAAGGCATTGGTTTTCCAAGTGATTTTGAAAAGTTAGGAGCCAATCATTTTTTTCCTTCGCTCACTCTGTACTTTCCATGTACACGATAAAAAGACCTTTGTTAGCTTCTAGACTTCTAAGCGGGGAACTTACCCCTGCTCCCTCACATGAGAATAAAAATGCAATATAAAGATTTGTCCCTAGTTTTCAATCTGTTTGCAGTTGATGTTTTACCACATGCACCTTGTGCAATGTGGAACTCACGATGTTGGTTAGCAAGAAGAAACCCCATGAGGACATGTGAAACTGCACTGGTGACATCATCGATGGTAAGAAATTTACAAGTGTATTTTGTACAACATCGGCCACGTTGCTTGCATACACATTTGTGGCACTGTCCATATGCATGACCTCAACATGCCTCCCCTCGCACAATGTGCTTTCTCCTCCTTTTGCTCAAGTCTCGTCAAGGGGAAAATGTCTCAAACTCACATTCACAGCCTCAAAGGGTTGAAGAAAAAAAAGCAGAAGGGCCTCACAGGCCATGACATGTCAGCTCCCTTCACAGCTCTCCCAGAGCAATGTCCATGCAATCCGCAAGGAAATCTGCACAGAGGAGAACACATGGGAGGCCACCATCAGATCATGAGGTGGTTTCAGTTGCCGGGGGGTGCAAGCACGGAGTGCAAGCCAGTGCCTTGCATGAGGATCTGGCATTCCTCCAGATATCATGGACAAAGAAACGTGACTTTGACGAGGAGTTGTTTTGCGTTAAAAAATGTTACAAATGCGGGGGCAGGGGGCGGGGAGGGGGGGTGGGGGCGGGGGGGCACCACACCTGCATCGTCTTTTGTGAAGCACATGGGTGGTTTGATGCGGAAAACATTTCCGTGGTAGCCACCCTTTCCCACGAGCACTCCGAGATCTGCAAAGCAGTGACATGATGCACATGCGGATGAGGAGAGAAAGAAGTCTTCTGCACCCTATCTTCCCCACAAGGTATTTTTTGCTTAGACGTTTTGCAAAACGTCTAAGCAAAAAATACCCTGGAGAGAAAGAAGTCTTCTGCACCCTATCTTCCCCACAAGCACTAATAGATATGCAAAGCGGTGAGTTGACGCAGAGGACGAGAATCCCGTTGCAGACTACCTTGCCCCATTGGCAAACCGAGGCCTTCGACACAATGTGTTGCCAGTGCAAGTCGTGCACGGTGCGATACGTCCACAATGCAATGCAACGCAACGCAACGCAACGCAACGCAACGGAACGCAACGCAACGCAAC